>JAKSZP010018650.1:0-121872 GCA_022478985.1 Massospora cicadina
GAAAGAACCTACATGTGGCCTGGTAAAAGATGGGAAGTCGCGGAATATATTACAGATTGCATATATAGTTTTGAACTGAAATATGTTATGTTCACCCAAGCGACTGCTCCAAATGCTGGAGGTCCCATAAGATTCTATAAATCATTGTCAATGATTGCACTGATGAACTAACAAAATTATAAGCTTTTAACACTATTTTAGAATATTCAGTAAGTTTTGAAGAAATCATATTGCATACTAACTACCACCAATGTCAATGCACAGAAAACTGTATGTTTGTTTATATAGCATGTTTTTTTAGACCTTTCAATTCTCAAATTTTTGTAATAGATTAAGTACCCTAGTTTGACTCAAAATTGTATATAAATATTGAAGATTTGAAGATCAAACGCGTATTATATACATTATTTTATCTTATAGCAATATTATTAGAAGAGAGGAGTGGTAGAATACCGGGGTTGTTCTTGCGCCACTCTGGGTTGGATTTTGATTGAAAAAGGTTTAAAACCAGCATATGCTTAAAAAACTCGTCATGTATATCTGTCCTAAGGTCGACCCGCCTCGTTTACTTTAAGTTATTTGTAGTAGATGCGTGATATATGCTTATAGACAATATTTTTGTCTTAAAGATTTCCTGTTATGAAAACTTTAATATTGTATATATGGTATTACCACTTGATTTAGTCAGAGCTATATTTCCATGTAATTTTCTTAACAGGCTAAATCACTATCTGCAATTATTTTGGACCTCTATCTATTATAAATTAATTTAGTTAAGTTTTTACCTGACAGACAATATATATTTATTAGCACTAGTGGTGGCAACCCAAAAGGGGGAGCCACCACGCATCTTCTTTATGAATGATCCAAACAAAGGGATTATCATAATAGAAAACTAATATAGTCATAAGTTATCAGCCTAGGAAGCAATATCAGATGGTGAGGAAGCTTTGGGGAAAATTTTGTCTGGCGCCCAATTTAGCTGGTGGACCATAACGGATAGCATAAAGTTGGGGCATCAGCGGCATGTAGCACAAGGAGATATAGTTGTGGGATTTCTTCATTGATGAGGCCTGCAGTGTCCATTGCCTCAAAGTGTTATACAAGTTGTTGCTAAACAAAAGTGATGAGAACAGGCACAGAAGTGAACGTTTTGATGCGCCTGTGGGACTTGGAATAATTGGGGTCAAAAAATAAGTTTTTGCTGCACCAATGCAAGTGAAGCTCACACCAAAATGCAAGCTCCTCGATCTCATATTTTGCAACCTCCTTCAAATCATGTGGGAAATTGGGGATAGAAATACACTCAACCAGGGGTTCCATCGCCCCATGGAGTTGCTGGTGGAGTAGGGTGTTGGTAGGATCAGCGCGGCTCAAGCTGCCATTTTATTTATATTTTTACATAAAGGGTAATCATATTTAGGGCGAAAATGGCAGGGTCACAAATTGGGAGGATTGACAAAGATTCCTCCAGGAAAATCTACTTTGACATTGTACATCCATTCACTCTGACTAAAAATATATATGACTTAAATCTTTATTTATCTTATACTTCCATCCCTGTAACAAAAAATTACTAAGTGGACCCAAGCGCCTCAAACATTAAATAGTTTACCATCTTATAAATTTTAGAAAGTAAACTAAAGTTTAAACCTTATATTATTTTACATTGTTGGAGATACAATTAGATGACCAAAATTTCTCCAGATCGAGATTTGATATCTCAGTCTAATGAGATTGAAAAATCTAAAACGAGTATTTCTCATTCTCAATTTGACCAAAAAGACTCTTCAGAGTTATTGACCTCCTACAATGGGTGAAGCTAACCAATCTGAAGAAGCTCAGCAATCCAAGATGACCAAGCAATCCAAAATGACTAATCATTTTGAAGGGGCTAAGCCCTCATTAAGAAGGTCGATCATATCTAACAAGAACTCTATTAGATTTGATAATCACAAATCTTTTAAATAATAATGATAATCAACAATTTTGGTCCTTTGGTAGGAAAGGTCTTACCTCGGGTGAATCACACGAAATCCTCACAAAAACCACAAAATTTTCCCCTGTAAATATCTCTGATCTTTAATTAATAAAGTACTCAATTTTCATCTCATGTAGTCTAATTTTGGTCTATTTTCATACAGGATTCTGTATATTCAGTTGGCATTATCCATCGCAATAGAACTAATAACTTTGTTGCACTTAAGTTGATCTTTGTTAGAGCCACAGAACTAATTTTTTGTAGTCTTTGTAGCGCCTGTTTATCATATTTCCTCCCAAAGTTCCAATACTGGTGCTTTCTGCCAGGTCTGCTTCTGAGGCTACCTGGTGAAAACATACTTTCACAACAATGAATATATCTATTGAAGAGAGCCCCTCTTCAGAGGAATCATTGAGTATTACTTAATGGGTACACTCTAACTGGCAAGATTTGCCTTCCACCAATATCAATAATCTAAAATTTCAAGCTTTAATAACTTGGCCATCGAGGGCCCTGACCAAGCTAATTATCAAATTCAACCCGCAAATGTTGGAGAAACCGTTAAAAGCTTGATCAGAGGGGCTATTCAGCCTGGTGCTCGCCCTAATTGTGACCAAACATCTAAAGTTGCTGACAACATGATGAACCTATATAACTGAGTGGTGTTACAGCCTAATAAAGTTGGTTTGGCTTGAACTGAGAAGTACCTCTGGCATTACGTACATCCTGCTATTTACCATGTACTCCAGATTTTGGGGTTGCATCATCTAGAAATCCAGCGCCAGTTGACTCTAGCACAACAATTTCACTATCAATTATCTTCATTTTATGAAATGGCATGAAACTTTGGAAGGGATAATCGAGAGGCTATTCTTGATAATCAAAGAGAAATCAATAATATTCATAGTATGTTGGTGAGAATCAATTATGGGGTTGTGGGATAAAATGGCCAAGAAGAATCTCATCAAGTTAGCAATGCCACTAACCCTTTCACCATTGAATTACCTCCCTGGAAGAGGATATTAAGAGACAACTGGATCAGTTGTGGGCTGAACATGAGAAGAGCTTGGGGGAGCTTAATGGGCTAGCCCAACATCTTGTCCAAGTGGTGGGTAATATTAAGAATGTGGCCCCGGCCCTGCTGGTCCTCCTGGACCACTGGGACCACCTAGCTCCTCATCGGTAACTCTGGGACCTCATGGGGAATGTGGTCCCCCTGGTCCAGTGGGTCAACAAGGCCATCCAGGTCCTTCAGGTAGAGATGGGTCGCAAGGACCCCCGGGACCTCCTGGTCCCCCTGGCTCCTTGTTTCCAACGTCCAATTCTGAATCTTCAATGCTCCTAGTATCACGAGTACAAGCACTCGAAACACAAATATGAGCCATAGCTCAAGGGTGTTTTTTATCCTTAGAAGGTATTCCAACTGATCCAGACTATTCCTTAAACCATTTACTGGATGGCTTTGAGAATTCACATTGGCTATACAATATAAATCAAACTACGTAAGAAACCTGGTTTGCTTCATTGACAGTGTCCATTGAGCAGTTGGCTGCCAAATGTGAAGTACTTGAGACTAAGAAAACAGAGATGGTTACTGCAATTTCCAAATTAAAACGAGCTCCTACGAATGATCATCTTAACCAATGGGTTCAAAATTTACAAGATTATTTGAATCTCTTGAGACAACAAGTTGACTGAGTTCCCCCTCATGCCCATTTCACAGAATCTGGACCCTCCGAGGCTGGACCACTCGCAGTATTGGGTGTACACGTTTTGAATACTGAAGCTACCCTTTTCAAACCTACCTTCAAGGATAAGGTTGAACCAGGTGAAGGTAGCATCCAATCCTTTCTTTTCGTTTATGAACGCGCAATGGATGGAGCTACTGATCAACAGAAGGTCCGCAATATCACTTCTTGCCTAAGCTGGTTTGCTCAAGAGATCATGGTTTCTCATCCTAGGGTTTGCACTACATGGGCTCAAGTGAAAACCACTCTCATAAATGAATTTGGAAGTGATAAATTCTTTCCAACCAAAAGCAAGTCTTTATGAGTATTCAAATTAAACGAAGAGAGTCTATCCAGGAATTCTCTAAACGATTCTACCATGAGGCCCAGACACTTGCTACATGTGACCGGATTACCATTGATGATGCTATATCAGCTGTAATGAGTGCTTTCAGTTCTTGCACTCAATTACCATCCCACTTGAAATCACAAAAGAAATTTCAGCTCCATTATTGACATCAAAGGAGCACTTATGGTTATCCCTAATGGGGTGGTACATCCGACCTCTAGTAACCCATGTTCTCACATCCATGCAATGCCATCTAAACCATAATCCAAAATGAAGAAGGAGCCATGTATTTATTGTGGTCTTGTGGGCCATGTGGTGTCTCAATGTTGGAAAAAACAAGCAGAAGAGTCGAAAAAAGAGGAGTCAGCATAAGGCACGAGGCTCCCTGTGCTGACCTACCTCAAGTGACTCAGTCAAAACCTTTTGATTCTTCTTTAGAATGTTATGTGGTATCTGCTCCTGATGAGCTTGATATACCTGATGAATTATCCAATAAAGACTCTATTTCTGCTTATGCTTCCTCTTTTTCTTTCTAATTCCATTCAAACGATTAATCCCTCAGTATTCTCAATCCCAAACTTTGGTACTGATGTAACCTGGGTGAAAGTCATTGTGCATAAGGTATAAGTTTTGGCTATCATTGATATGGGATCACCCATCAATGTAATCTCGTCCAAACATATGAGGAAATTTAAATTGGCTCCAGACCTGAACCATTCCAAGACTACGTAACTGCTGGACCTTCCTACACTAAATCTATAGGAGCCTATTCCTCTCTTCTGATGCATTTTGGAAAGTTGTTTGTGTTGGCCCCTGCAGTGTATTGGATAACAACTTCTATGATCTGCTCTTAGGAACTAATTTTCTCACCAATTTTGATGTGATAATCAGCATTAAGGATAGTTGCCTTTCTTTAATTGATTACCAAGTACCTCTAATCTTACATGATGTTCCCAACACTAAAGGCAAACTAAAGTGACGTGTTTGCTTACTGGAATACCCCACTTCTAACTCACATCTCGAATACCAAATCCTGGGTCCACGGACTATACTTCCACCTCCATTTGCTTTTGCCTCTTAAGGCATGCTGTTATATTCCAACTCTCCAATTACTATTCTCCCCAAAGCTCAAATCATTGTTTATATGCGTGTATAAGTATTTGTACCTCCTGATCATGTATTAGAGATCTGCAGTCACCTAAATTCCTCTCATTTGAAGGCCTTAACTTGCTCAGGTATCTTTGATCCTGCCTATGATGGGACTGTCTCAATTCTACTGGCCAATCTCACTTCCCGACCTATGCAATTTGAATCGCAATAGTCCCATTGCCTATGTGCGGCCTACTCCTGTGAATGACATATTATCCGTTTTTGGATGTGGAGATTTACGCAAATTTTTGGGCTGGAAGTTCCCCCTATTGTTGCTCGAATTGATGTTGAGTTTGGGGATTCACTTACTTTAGAACAACAGCTTAAAGCTGAGGCCCTGATTGAAGAATATGCGGATATCTTTGCCCAAGGTCCAGGGGATTTTGGCTTAATAGAAGAGGTACAGCATCAGGTGAAAACTGGGGATACTCTCCCTATTCAAGCTTGACCATATCGCAAATCCAAAGTTGAGGAGTCTCTAGTCTCAGTGGAACTTGAAACAACTCCTCAAGGCTGGGTTACTAACGCCTTCTAAGAGTCCCTGGGCTTCTCCTCTACTACTCATCCAGAAAAAGGATGGGGGTCACCAAGTGGTTATGGACTATCGTTGACTCAATGCTGTTACTCAAAAGGATTTTTATCCTTTACCTCGCATTGATGATTCCTTGAGATTATTGTTTGGATCACAATACTTCTTTGCTATGGACCTTATGACTGGTTATTGGCAAATTGATCTTGCCCCAGAAGATCATCAAAAATGTGCTCTAATTTCTAGTGAGGGGCTATTTGAGCCAATACATATGCCGCAGGGGCTTTGCAATGCCCCTGCTATTTTTCAACATGACATGGATGGCTTGTTTGGGGATTTGAAACTTTCTTATGTTTTATTTGTCTAGATGATGTTAGTGTTTTTTCACGCACTTTAAATAAACATTTGGCTCATTTGAAGGAAGTTTTTGGCTGGCTGCGTCGTGCCTCGCTTAAGCTTAAACTATCAAAGTGTGCTTTTCTTAAAACTGAGATGGAATTTTTGGGACATAAAGTTAATTGCAAAGGTATTTTACCCTTATCTAATAAGATATAAGCTAATTTGAACATGCCTGTTCCCAAAAGCTTGCGCAATACCCAATTATTTTTAGGGATGGTTGGTTATTATTGACAATTCATCTCCCAATTTTGCGGAAATTGCAGAACCTTTAGTTTATCTATTGCATAAAGAAGTTCCTTTTGTATGGAAATAATCAAAGCAACAATCCTTTGATCTGATGCGCCAAGCCTTAATGAGTGCCCCCGTCTTAGCCCATCCTGACTTTTCCAAACATTTTATACAATTTACCAATGCCAGTGATATTGCATTGGGGACATTCTGGCTCAACATGATACCGATCTGGTTAATCATCCCATCACGTACTATAGTAAAACCCTTTCTAAGGCTGAACGCAATTATAGCGTTACCAAAAGAGAATTCTTCGCTGTGTTGTCCGCCATCAAGCATTTTTGACCTTATCTATATGGCAAGCATTTCACTATTGTAACAGATCACGCTTCCCTAAAGTGGTTGCAACAAATGAATGATCCTGATGGACGCTTAACTAGATGGGCTTTGAAGCTCCAAAATTATGATTTTTCACTATTCAACATCACTGGAGCTATACATCAAAACGCTGATGGCCTTTCTTGATTTCCTATCTTAACATTATTTTCTGCAGAGGAAGATCGCATTTATAACCTGGTCACTAGACCTGAGCTCTGGTTCCATGAATCTAAGGATTTTATCTCAAAACTACAATCTTTAACTGAAGACACTCAGGTTAAAGAAGGTTCATTATATAAAAAGTTGGGATATAAGTGGTTGCCCTTTATTTGGCCCTATGCGAGGACTGATACAATTATGGAGGCCCATCAAGCTTAGGTCATGGAGCTGTCGCTAAGACACTACAGTGGTTATAGAATCATTGTTACTGGGATAACATGCTGGAATCTGTACACAATATGCTAGAATCTTATCTTAAGTGCCAACAACAACGTAGTGGAAATCTGACATTCCAACATTAAATTGTGGGACCTTCCGAACCCTTTTCCACTATGAGTATTAATTTGGTGGGTCCTTTCCCTACGGCTACCTATGGAAATCAATATATTCTGTTAGCTATCAACCATTTTACTAAATGGATTAAAGCTATTTCAGTTTCCACGGTTACCACCAAGGTGACGGCGTCCTTTCTTTTCAAGCAATTTTTCACCAGTCATGGTAGCCCAAAAGTCCTGTTATCAGATAATGGGACCAACTTCATGTCTCAGGTGATGGCTGAGCTTACCAAACTAATGGGGACTTATCAGTCCTTTACAGCTCTTATAATCCTTCAACTAATGGTGTGGTCAAACAGGCTAACAGTACCCTTGTAGCCATTCTTCAAAAGATGGCCTCTAATGATCCTAGTAGGTGGAACCTTTACTTACCTAGTGCTATGTTAGCTTATAGAGTTAGCTATCATCATATTAATGGAATGTCTCCTTTTTAAGCTTTATATGGTCGTGAACCTATCCTCCCCTCAAGTGTACAACCTATACTTGCAGAGGCTACCCCACAAACTACCAATTTAGCTATGAGGAGATTAGCTGATGAAATCATCCGATTACAAGTATTAGCTTCAAGTTCCCTTGCTACTACCACCTTGAAGGAAGGTATCAGAACTACGATAGTAGACCTAAATTACCAGAATATCAAGTCGGAGATCTTGTACTTTCCTACCACCATAGGCCAGGAGGAAGGATTCATAAATTGGACACCTTATGGGCTGGTCCTTATGTATTATTTATCATTGAGGTATAGAATACTCCATTGCCACTATTGATACTGGTACTATTATCAATAGAGTGTATAGTAGGTTTACTCACAAGTATGTGCCCCCTAGGCAAGATCTTGAGGGGGGCATTGTTGGAGATACAACTAAGATGACTGAAAGTACTCTAGATTGAGATTCGATATCTCAGTCTAATAGGATTGAAAAATCTAAAACAAGTTTTTCTGATTCTCAATTTGACCAAAGAAAGACTCTTTGGAGTTATCAGCCTCCTACAATAGGTGAATCTAATCAACCCAAAGAAACTCAGCAATCTGAGATGGCCAAGCAATTTGAAATGACTAATCTTTTTCAAAGGGGTAGGCCTGATTAAGAAGGTCAATCGCATCTAACTAGAGCTCTATTAGATATGATCATCATGAATCTTATAATAACAATGATAATCATCAATATCAGTCCTCTGGTAGGAAAGATCTTACCTTGGGTGAATCATGAAAATCCTTGCAAAGAATTACAAAATTTTACCCTATAAATATCTCTGGTTTTTAATTAATAAAGTACCTCAATTCTCATCTCCCATAGTTTAATTTTGGTCTATTTTCATACAGGATTCTGTATATTCAATTGGCATTATCCATCGCAACAGAACTAATAACTTTGTTGCACTTAAGTCGATATTCGCTAGAGCCATGGAACTAATTGTTTTGTAGCCTTTGTAGCACCTGTTTATCGTAATTTCTCATGAAATTCCAATACCATTTGTGGTGCACCGCACAGGAAATGCCCAGGCCCAGTTGAGATTCAATATGAGTTCTATAAGAGATATTTTATTTTTCTCCTCTTTGTTGCTAGACTCAGTGAACAAGTGCCTTTTAGAAATGCGCCTCCTTCCTGGGGGCCAGGTGGCGTACACAATAACGCTGTATCAAAAGGGGGATAAGCTGGGGGGTGGAAGGCGAATCAGTAGGGTGTATGGCTACTAACCTGAAGGTTGCAGGTTTGATTTTCGCCCTTTGCACATTGATTGGGGTGCCAGATGAAGGAAGCTATGGGCGGTTAGTAGGTCTAATAACTCTAAAATCTTACCCATTACATAACCAGAAAAATTTGAGTCCCGATCTGGAGGTGAAAAAAACTTTCTATGGCAGAGTTGACCCTGCTCAGGTTTCATGTTGTTTCTTTCTTTTTTCTTTTGGTTTGCCCATCCCCTGGTCAGCTTACCTCGGTTAAATAAAAAATGGTGATAAGCTGTACTTGGCCAACTGGGCCCCATATTACTTACTAATACTGATACTAAATTATTTACTAAAATTATGGCCAGTCACCTAGGGGAAGTTGCCTCTGAAATAATCTCCTCTGAGCAATTCAGTTTCGTTTCCAAGCAGTCTATATGGGACAACATAAACACTGTAGCCAACGTCTGCCAATACATGACTACTAGGGCACTTGTTTTCTTAGACCAGCAGAAGGCCTATGATAGGATCAACTGGGATTACCTCAAAGCCTGCCTCCAGTTCCCCCTCCCCCATCAGTTCATTAATTTGGTAGCGTTGCTTATGAAACCTGCCACAATGGCTGTTCGTGGCCCTGGCTTTCTCACTGATGTGGATAACTCTCAAAAGGGCCTCCGCCAAGGGATTTTCTAAGCCCATTCTTGTACAACTTCAGCCTCAACCCACTTTTCTGCAATGTGAATACACGCCTTACTGGTGTCCATGTGCAAGGCCAAGCACCTGTTAAGACGCTGGCATTTGCTGACAATTGTGTGGTTGGGGTGTCTAACAACCAAGATGAACGCGCGATAGAAGCTACTATCCAGTATTACTCAGGGTCAGTAACACTACACTTAACGCTTCCAAAACCAAAATCATTCTCCTTGGCCGGTACCAAGCCTGCTGGTCACCAGCACCCCGTTACCTACCTGATTCAGCAGCTAACTCACAGGTTCGCTTGCCCCGCCCACCCCATACTGCAATGCTTGTGCTCCCATTCATGCCAAGACCCACTGCTGGTCCAGTACGCCATTTGGGAGTTTGGCTGAAGGCGGGAGGGTATTACTCATTGGTAATGGAGAACTACATCCTTAACAATGTCACAAAGTGCATAGCTTCCCTAAGAGCCCACCAGACTACCCTCCCAGGCAGGTTGTGCTTGCCAACTCAATGCTCCTGTCCAATGTCTGGTTTGTGGACCATGCTATCGCCTTTTCCCCTCTTTCTTTAACTCTTTATACACCCTCCTACAAGGGTGGCTTTGGTTAGGCCTTCCACCGCCAGTGCTCCTGGATGTCACTTTTGGACCTTGCCATAGTGACAGTATGGGCCTGCTCAACTTTGAGTTACATGCCGCCAAAATCCTTGGCACCTGGATCACTGCAGTCAACAACCTCACACTCAAAGCCTAACACTGGTCACGTGAGCCCACTCATATTTTTCCTGTGTCCTTGGCCTCCGAAATTCAACCCACCTCCATTCTCTTCTAAGCTATCTTGACTCTCATCCCTCTGCCGTGAGCCTGCATGGGACGCCAACCCACTTCAAATGTATTCTCCTCTCCATGTGGAGCACTGAGTGGAAAATCATTATCAGTGGAAACACCGCCCAGAGTGTTTGCCCTACTCCCAATTTCAAACAAGAAGTCCTGTGGGCAAGTCGTTTTGAACAACCTGGTACCCCAACATCCCCACCTCATTGTCCATGTGGACTACCTTGACAAGCTTGACATCCCATACTCTTTGGAGACCCAGAAGGACATTTGGCGGTACACACACCATCCTCTTTTACAACCCCAAATTCGCGCCCATGTGTGGAGATGCCTGAGAAAAGTGTACTGCATGGCTGAGTGGTCCAATGCAAGTTAAACTTCATGCATTGTATTCAGTCAATCTGGATCTTTAGTCCATTACTTGGAAGATTTCCTATCATCACAGTCAATTTAGTGAGTTATTATGCGGCTCTTTTTCCAGAAGAGTGAGCAGGCTTTCAGCCTGTCTAAAAACATCTTTGTTATTTCCATGATCTTCCCTATCCACCCATTGCTCCGTGCCTTAATGGTTGCAATAAAACTATGGATGATGTCAGATTCTGGTAGTTGACTCTAAAACAAACCTTCAACAACCATCAGATTGGGCTGATTATCCTTTCAACGCTTGAGCCAACTCCTATTGCAATTATACAACTTGATCTGATTATCTCAATGACAATTCAATTGAGTAAATTATCAGGCGCTCAGCCTAAATATGCTTGGATATTATGGCCAATTCTAATGCATCAAATCTCGGCAATTGGTCCCAATTATCAAAACACAAATTATTCAATCATATACAAAATAATTTGGGGATGACTCAAAGTTACACTTAAAAGTCTCATGGGAAATTAAATGAACAAACAACGTTATCAATTTTTCGCCCTAGGGCAAAAATTCATATTTCAATACATGTAATCAGCATGATAGCACTTACGTGGACTGGCCAAAAGGTGTTACTTAGTGCTATCAAGGAAAAGGCCTGATGACGTCCCAATTAGGGGTGCGTCATTTTCTCCAATTGAGGCCAAAATTTTACAGAAGGTAGGTTTCGTCAGCAGTATGATGAAACAGAAATCCTGAAGATCTTAAGGCAACATTGCGTGCTTTTATTGCAATTTTTGTGCCTGAAATCCTCCCAAATTTGAGAGTATTTTGCCACTAATGAACCTGATTAAAGGTTTCAGTCATAGGCCGAGCTGAGTGGCAAAAGAGCTGTTGAAATTTTGTGCTGGATGTGGCCAGGAGATGCCCTAGAGATATAAATACTGGCACCTGGCCTAATGACCATTATCTAATAAATAGCTTCTAATAAAAGTAATATTTGTTTTATCCTTTTAATGGTTTTTTCATCCTAAATCCCAACCTTGGAGAAGTGTTGAAAAACTGGACAGATCAAATTCCCAGTTTGTACTCAAGCCTGCCTTGGAAGAAGTTACCAAACCTGAAGTAAAAATTATGCCCAAAATCAGCCAGAAGAGTCAAGGTGAATTTACTAGGCCTAAAGAGTTAATAGATGGTTCTAATCCCATAAACTACAGGCACTATTAAGGATCAACTATTGGAACTTCAGCCTGAATAGACATGCAGGATATTAATTTCCAAGCGAGTGACCCTTGTTTTTTGACAGATGATAAACACCATTGTCTTTGATGCACTATCTGGCACTACCCCAACCTTACGTGAAGCTGTGTGTTGCTTCCATTCACACCTCATGGACCACTTTCAAGCTTGGCTGTTTGGCCACCTGACATCCCACCTACGCCGGTAGGTGGCATCCTGGTTCCTCATCTGGTTCCTCTCGTCAGATCTTTTCCTTCATTTGTGTTCAGTTTTGGTCCAAGTCTCCCCTGTCACTCCCCCTCTTCCTTCCAATGGCAGTCCTGCTGGCAAGAGGAGGTAGCCTCGGCTCCTATAGGTGTCCCTCATTATATCTTGGTTTTGTGATTGGAGTTTATTGGAAGTGTCCATCCCATGGTAAGCCTTCCCCAAATAAAATTTAAGCTTTGAAGGGAAATTTTACAAATTTTGTCAAATACCGTAAATTTGTATCATGTGATTTTCCAGATTTTTGGGTTGATTTCTGCCGGATTTTCCGCCTCAGACGAGCCATTTTTCTCAGCCCTGGCAGGCAAAACAAAATTCTATTTTCTGTCAATAACCTTAGAGAGGTCATCAGTGACTTTGAAGGGTTCTGGCCTTGGCTCCAAGAACTTATTTAACTTTGCTTTGGAGAGGCGTTTATACTAGGAAATATGCCACTAGCTGTGACAATTACCCCTGAATTTGCCACATTGCACAATGTGAAATCACAAAGTCGCACTGTGCAGTGCATGCTGCTGTTATGAAAACTTTGTCACAATCATGCTTTAAACATAGAAGTATTACCTTTTTAAGTGCCTCCCAAATGTATTATATGCCTGAGTTTCACATAATTGCTGAGCATCACCTCACTATTTTTTTGAGGCCCTCACCATGGCCCAGCTTTCCTCATATGACCCTCCCTTTGAGCATCTGGCACCTCATGCTGCGGATGCCCCCACGCCATTGATGTATTTCTTAGTCAGAACTAAATCTGGCATAGATTTATGTAACAAACCGCCTCCCAAACCACCATCCTTCCGCCAAGTTCTGTTGGTGGTTATCCACTTTTCCACAAGGTTAGTGTATTTTTCAGTCAGTTTTGTTTACAGCGCTCATGAGGGACATTTGGTTCTGTTGTAGAATTTTTACTATTTCTGCTCTTTGAGCACTTATTATGTCCGACTCTAGTCATCTTACCTCAAATTAATTTGAACCTGTTCATGAATTTTAAACTACCTCAAAAAGTATTAGTAACCATATATTACTTCTCTAATTCAAAAGAACATTACTTTGAGGAGTGTTCTTCCCATCCTCAACGCCTTCTGTGTCACTGCTTCTATGTTGTACACAACTTAAGATTACCTAATACACCTTATTTTAATATCAAAAAAGTAAGATACATAAATCAATTTTCATAAGATTCAAAGTTTTTTGTGCCAACCCTAAGTATTTTCTGCTTGTGGTCACCAGACTTTTGTATTGAATCTAAATTTGTTTATTTTATGTTCTTATTGTCATCTGGATCACCTGAATAAATCATTTTAATGGCGGGGTTTTATTATTTTAATTTGGGCTTTAAAAAAATAATGAAAAAAGTTATATGTTATATAAGCTTATCTGCTAAATCCCACTTTCAAATAATTTTTATTTCTATATATGTATATTTCTACCTATTGTTATCTTTCTGCAATACTGTTTCACGCAATGCCCTCACTTCCACCATCTGCTTCTCCAGTATGGAACAGTGGCACTCCATCCCCTAGCATTTACCTCCTGGAGGGAAAACGTTTGTGGACTGAATCATTCAGTCTACCAAGTACGTCTGGCTACTATGTCCTCAAAGGGAATAATCACTCCTTCTTTATCGCATCCACCCAATTCACCCCCATCCTTTAACACTTCCTTGAACTATCATTTGCTTTTGCCTCTGCGACAAAGTATGGAATCTTCTACCATAAGCTGACAAAGAAATATCAAGCTGACAACTGCCACCTCTGCACTGCCAGAGTTTAAAGACTTCCACCTTACTAAGGGCTATTTCATTAAAGAGTTTTCTTGAAAGAGGGCGCGGCTGCTGCAGTGGCAATGCCTCTGATCTACAAAATCACTCCAGTACCATCACTTGATCGCATCACCCAGCTAAAACATGCTGTTTATCTATTTAAAGAAGTTAACCAGGTGACAGACATTCCCAAAGCACAAAATAGCTAAAAACTTAATTTAAGATCAAAGTTAAAAGCAATATGGACAAATACACTATAATTGAAATGAAATACACAAAACACACCAGCCTTGATGGAAGTGGAAACTGATATATGACCATGGTTGTTAGAATCAGGACAGGATGTATGCTCGCTGGTGCTAATTTGTCCCTGATTTCAACAAAATAGCAGGAAAAGTATGTCAAAAAATCTATATGACTGGACAATAAGCCAAAATAATCACCGGTGGATCATTGGTTAACCATGGTGGTTAGTCCTATATGATTATTATCAAGTATATGAGTTGATGAGCAAATTTGACCTCAGAGTATAGGAGGAATACTGCCAAGATATAGTGATTAGGCGGTTAGGAAATGTCGATGCACAATGAATAATTAAAAATGCCTCAAACTAGGTGATCTTGAATTTAATAATTGATGAACTCTGCTGGAACCAATGAGATATGGTGGAACAAATTACTAAGCCAAGGAAATGGTAATGTCTAAAATCGCTGAGATATAAGAGAGATGGACGATTGAAGAGGGGAGGTTGTTAGTAAGAAGAGAGTGAGAGGACCAGTAATGATCCACTTAAAGTATTAGATTAAATAAAGAATTTTCATTGTGCAATTGCTCCATATATACTGAAAGTTTATTGCATAGTTTTGAGGATGACAATCTTCGTATTGTCAGTCCTATTGCTCAGTGGGTGTAAACTTGTGCAAAATCCTCAGCGTATTTTTGCTATAGCACCAAATTAATACCAAGTATTTTCCTCAATTGCCAAAACAAATAAGGGTTTTTGACCACTAGTTAAAAAAATAAAACTTATAAGTATAATTAGAAAAATTGGTTTCTATAAGTTTTTCTTAAGTTGCGGTGAGGGGATAAAAAGTGAACCCTTTTATGATTGCATGGCTTAGTATCTAAAATAGCTCAAGGCTTATAGTGAGAAAGGTGAATAACTCAAATCAGCTTCAAGCCTATTTAGGAAATATGTGTGTTCAACCTGATAGCTCTAAAACTTGCTTTACTTTATGAAACAGCTGATGGAGGGTCAAAAGTAGGTAGGACAAGGCCGTGAGGTAAATATTTTTATATATTAGCCAATCATCATAAAGGGAAAATAGTTGTACCTGATGGAACCCTCTCCAGTCTATAAAAAGGGTTGATCTCTAAAACTAAGTTTAAAATTTAGATAAAGGACTTGGAGAGACCTCAGAATGGCTCCCCTGATTCCACCGCCAATTCAGCATAACTCTGCTACTAACCATAGGCCTATTTGGCTGAGGAGCAGGAGTAATGTAATTACTCCAAGAGGCCAGATTCTATCTAGAATCGGATAGGCCGTTAGTATATTAAAAATTAAAGCTATTTTCCTCTGAACTATTCTTATTTATTAGTCAAACAACCATTTGTCTGACATTACCTTCTTCAAGAATGTTGGGGGAATAGGGGAGGTGAAATTGGCCATGAACTCTGTTGACAATTACTCCAGAAGCGAGTGACTTGATGTTATATTATCACCCCTTTTGTAGGTGATGACAAATGGTCCTTCACAGATGGACCCTAGCTTCTGACTTCTGGGAGTAATGCGGTTAGGATAATATAAGACCAGGTTAGAGATTTGAAAAGCAGGTAAAGGTGGTCCTTGTTCTTTAGCTGCTTGATCCTCTTTGGAGACAGTTATGGCTAAGTTAGTCATAGCTTCAGATTTTAGTTGGATAATATGTTGCGCCAACTTCCTCATGGCCTTGTATGGGTCATCAGTCCTGGATGAAAGGTCATCTTTTTCTAAAAGGGCAGGTATGCCAGGACTCCGGCCATACAAAACACATAGTGGAAACATTTTTAGTATACAATGGTAGCTAATGCAATAGTCCATGCGAGCACTGGGCAAAAACTGATCCCAGTGCAGAGGGTCGGAGTTGGCCATTTTCTGTAGTATGGATACTAAAGTTCCATTCTCTAATTCTACTGTACCGTTGATAGAAGGGTGTAAGGTGCGGGGAAGAGTTGTTTATGACCATAGAGGTAGTTAGGATTCTGACCACTCAGGAGGTAAGATTTTTATCATTGTTGCAGAGGAGAACATGATAGCAAACATGGCGGGTGAAGATTGACTGGTGGAGGAAAGTGGCGGTAGCTTTGGCAGTTTGAGCAGGAGAGCCACTGCTTCAATCCATTTTGTGAAGTGGTTATTATCTATCAGCATATAACGAAAGCTACTGGTAGTCTGGGGTAGAGGTCCTACCACGTCTAAACTGATTGTGTGAAAAGGTTGCTGAGGGGTAGTGGGTTGGTATTGTTATTTGGTCTTAAATTGGGATTGCTTTTTACAGGTTAAGAAGGCATCCAAGGCTTCAATAATAGGTTCCACGATGGCCTCACAATAGTACCATTCCTTGATACACTCATACGTCTTCCTCACTCCACCATGCCCAAGGCTAGAGTGGGCATTTAAGATTACCGATAGACATTCTGAAGGTCGCAAAGGGCAGCTAATTTACTCCTATCTTATTATATAAATTTCTTCTCTCCACCTTAGTGTTGTGGGAGAGTCATGCTAGCTTTTTGGGCGGGGTCATCCTCATCATCCTAGGCCTTGGGGGTCATAAGGAGATCATGTAATCTATCCGCTTCACTGTTGTCCAGATGAATGATAGGCAGACTAGTCAAATCAACCACATTCATATGACGCGTCCTATTTTAGTGCAGATATTCATATTAAAATGTAAAGTTTGAGGGCTCAACAGGCAAACCGTCTGGTAGGATCCTTCATGTTTTGTAGCCATTTTAAGGAGGCCAGGTCAGTACCACAGTGAAGAAGTGCCGTATGGGGAAGGGAGGTAATGTTTAATAGCTAATACAGCCAGGAACTACCTCTCTGTAACACTGTAGTTATGTTCAGCTTTTGACAACATCTTGCTAATTAGGAGACTGGATGATCTGCGCCATTACTGTCAAATTGGCCTGGATGGCTCCAAAGGCATAGTCTGAGGCATTGGTGAACAATATGAAGGGTTTTTGTAGTTGGGGTGGCATAAGATAGAGCGTTGCTGATCATTTACTTTAACGTTTCTAATGAGGCTTCTTGATCTGTACCCCAATAAAAAGGGGTGTTTTTAGTCAATAGTCGGATGAGAGGCTCACTGAGATGGGCGAACATGGGAATGAACTGATGGTCATACCCCATCAAACCCAGAAATACCTTGATGTCCCAGAGGTTCTTAGAGGCAGGCATTTTGGAGAGAGCTTTGACCTTATCTAGTAAAGGCTAAATACTTTCTTGGGAGATGGCATGTCTAAGGAAGTCTAGCTTCTTTTGTAAGAAAGCGCATCTTGATGGTTTCAACTTGACATTAGAAGCCCACAGGCGGTGAAAGACTTCTTTTAAATGAGCGAGATGATGGATGAATGTTGTAGAAAAGAGGGTAATGTCATTAATATAGACGATCACACAGCTTAGCTTGAGGTTCCGCAGAATGTGATCCATTGCACGTTGGAAGGATGCCAGCTCATTGCAGAGCCCTTTCTGTAGGCGGATAGGCTAGAATAGCCTTCACTACAAGTGAGAGAACATTTCTCCTGATCTTGGGGAGCATGATCCATTTTCCAACATCCGCTGGCCAAATCCATGGCTGAAAATAATTTTGATCCATAGAGTTTTGAAAGGGCATCATCTCTTCGGAGGATAGGATAGCTGTCTTTTTTTAGTGAGGCTATTCAGTTTACAGTAGTCCATCACTACCTGATGACCTCTATTCTTATTTTTTATTATCAAGAGAGGAGACGCCCAAGGGATTTTAGAAGATACTAACAAACCCAGCGTCTAACAATTGCTTTAGTCTAACTCTCATTTTCTGCTTTAGAGACATTGGACATAAATAAGGTATAAATATAATAGGTTGGGCATCAGCAACATCAATGGAGTGGCTCTACCCCTTCATATGCCTGTAATCCGTTTCAGTCTGGTAGAAAATATCACCATAGGTATCCAATAAAGAATGAACTTTTTTGAGCTCATCCGGGGTTAAATCATATAACATGTGGACTTTAAGCAAAATACACACCAACTGGTCAGTGGGAATACCCATTTACAACATTGACCAATAAAGAGGATCCTGTCAATCTCTTGTTGGGGGATTAGAAGACCTTTCCCTATCTCTTAATGTTTTTTGCCAATGATGGGTTTATTAGTAAGGTTTCATAATAGGATATTAATGGGTCATTGATAGGTAAGTCTAGTGTACCTGGCAACTCCTGGGGTTCTAAAGAGATTAATCCATCAATGCTTGTTTTGTGCAGCAGACAGGATTGGTAATCTGTAGTGTAATACGTTAGCAACCACACATCGTTCACCAGTCTTGATTATTGTATCCTAAAAGTGAAAAAGGTAATGCCCTCAGAAGCGTCTACCAAATCAGGAAACTTTTTTGTGTTGCATCAAGAGGTCATTTAGAATAAAGTTAAAGTAGAGGAAGGGTACAAAAATAAGCATGAGCATTCTTTTTAGTGGGTTCTTCATTGTTAAAGATTAGAGGGACTTCATAACTGAGGAGGGAGAGGTACCCCTGAATCAAGTTGATTATACTGTCATACTCAACCATAAACTGCATGCCAATAAGCATTGCATAAGTGTTATTTTCCAAGGCCACTGCGGGAGCTGAAAAGATGAGGTTTTCAATATGAATAGGCAAAGAGGAGTAGGCTTCAATAGCACGGGTGTTTGTTGGATTTTTGGCTGGGGATATGCTCGCTGATGCTTTTTACCTAAAATCCAACAAATTGGGGAATGGAACCATTGATATTAATAAGAATAAATAAACACAAAAAAACTAGAAATTAGTGTTTTTATATGTTTATTAGTACAATTGGAAGGTATTAAAAGAAACTTTTTCATAAGTCAATACTTAGTATTTAAAGCATTGAAGCTTGGGTTGACTTTTCTTTCTTGTTGCAAACACTTTTGCAACCTATTCAATTCAAGACTAAATCTAGTTTGATAATCTCACAGAGGAGATTAGTCTGCGTCCAAGTCAGGGAGCAGTTGGGCAAGAAAGGTAAGAGAATCAGGTGGAAAGCCTGCGGCCTCCAACGTTCAAAAACGCCCCAGAGAATCCGGCGGAATAGACAAAAATATCAAAAAATTGGCGGTCACAATTTCCCTGGAGATACTCGCATGGCAAGCACGATGCAACCAGTACATCAACACGCCACACTCCCAGCCACTTTCTTTGGTGGAATTTGGAGTCCGTGTGTATCTGGACATCCAAAAAATGGTTTATGGGAAAATTTTGTGAAGATGTACACAAAATTTTCCTGACCGTGGTGTGTATGTTGCACCTCACTCCATGTCACGCAGTTGGCTGGACCTAGGTTTCAAAAACAAAATATCAGCAGATGAGGCTGCAGCAGTGCGCATAGTGGTCAACCTCCCCGAAGGGCAATGGGTCATTAAAACCAAACGCACCAGATGGACAAAATCAAACCAAATTTTCCTCACGTTTGACTTTTTGCCTACTACGGTAAAACGTGACATTTTGAGCAACACCTGAAAGATGGTCTCGCCATATATGGCAAAATACAATCTTTCAAAATGCAACATTTCATGCTGATGCCACACCTGTGCACTGGCAAAGCCATCGCAGTCCTGACCCCAACTGAGGAGATCGCAAAGGAATTAACTCAGATCCAGCACTCCACTTTTATTGATATCGCAGGGCATACCTTTCTCCCATTCCAGGTAACCGTGGACAGCGCGCCCCCCATTTGCACCCACTGTGATGCATTCAGCCATAAGGCGCACACATGCCCCATCAAGGAGGGCGTCACATTCCAAGAGCACCCCTCAGCGGCCATGGCCAGCGGAGAGGCACACTACAAACCGACTGCAAGCACCAAGGAGGCTTTTCCGTGGGGAGCACAAGGCTGCTACCTATTGGTAAAGCCCTCCTCCCTGCAGGAGCGGAAGAAGGACAAGCAGGCCCATAGGGCCACGGCCAAGGAAGCGGCCAAGGCCACCATTGCCATCCCACACTCACAATGCCAGGAGGACATGGAGACCTTTGTGGCGGAAGTGACCTGGGAATCCATCATCCAATCAGATTGGGAAGCCCATGCC
The DNA here is from genome assembly GCA_022478985.1 of Massospora cicadina. Classification (NCBI taxonomy): domain Eukaryota; kingdom Fungi; phylum Entomophthoromycota; class Entomophthoromycetes; order Entomophthorales; family Entomophthoraceae; genus Massospora; species Massospora cicadina. The sequence goes on from JAKSZP010018650.1 coordinate 20,442, forward strand.
GAGTGGGCCACTCAATCTGAGGATTCCAAAGGAGATTTGATCTGACCCAATCGCTGCACCCAAGCTCCAGTCAAAACCAACTTGGGACCTATCCCAACTGAAAAAAAAATTTTTGACCCACTTGACGGTGCACCAAACTCATCCACACCACAAAAAATTTGTCCACCGTTGGGAAAACAAAAAGTGAAGGCCAAAGCCAATGCAACTCTTTCCACAAAAATTAACAAAAACCCCAATAGTGTTGCTTCAAACACCCGTGCTGCTGTGAAAGCCCGTGGGGACCTTGAAGAGGCTGGTGGGCCCAGGGGCCCACCCCTTGCACCTAAGGTGCGATGGGGGAAACCTTCACTCTAGGGACGCTGAATATCGCCAGACTCAAGGCCTCCCCATCCCGGGCTAGGAAACTGAGTTTTTTACAAAATAATTTACCTGTGGATATCCTGGCCATCCAGGAGTTCCACTGATCACGAAATTCCAAGGAAGCTTGGAAAACAATGCTCCTCCCATCCCTATCCTTTTGGTCGAAGCAGTGTGGGGTGCTAATTAAGAAAAATAATTTTTTCAAATTCACATCCTCAGAAATATTCCTAGATGGCCGAGTGTTCGTTGTCACCTTTCTCATAGGCTGATGTTGCACACATAATTGTCAACATTTACACCCCAAACGGTGCACACAAGCGTTGGGAATTTTTCTCGTCAGTCAAATCCCTCCCATTACCCCCCAATTCTTTCCTAGTTGGTGACATGAACTGTTGGCTAACCTCACCAACGGACTGGTGGCCACCCTCACCCCACGCCCCACAGGGTCATGTAGAACTATGCATTCTAAAGCCACCCTTGGGTTAATGGATGCGCTGCCATGACATGCCCCACTGCTCAAAAACATGATGCGTTCCCACATCCACAACGGCCAATTAAGGTCCATGACCCGCATTGACCTTATTCTAACGCCGGCGAAATTCCAACCCCACATCTCCCACTTCAAAACAATGAAAATGGAATTCTATGACCACCAACTGGTCTCGATAACCTACCACTTACCCGTCACAGTTGCAAAGGCCCCACATTGGTGCAAAATCCGCCCCCCGAGCTCGCGTCACCAGGATTTTTCATGTGGGTGGAAGAGGCAACTTTGGCAAAATTGTTTGTTGCACCATTTTGTGTGGACCCCATTTCCACATGGGCAACTTTCAAAGAGGACACCATTTGCCACTATTGCCATCTCTCCTCCAGATGCTCATGAGCCACATCGGCGGTTATCTCGCACGCTCTGGCAGAATTGGCCCACTTGGAGTCCAACATTCCAGCCACAGGATACAGCCCTGCATGGGGCCAGAAGTGGGTGGAGGCAGCCGCCCACCTCAACGCACTCGAAAGGCAACATAAACATCGGGTTTGTGTCCAATACAGGGCCACACACATCACTAAAGGTGACAAGTGCACTGCATACTTCTTTTTATAATTTTTGCATACGCCAGAGTGTGGCCTGCACACAGGTGTGAAGATTGAATAATTCCATTGTGGACACACCGGCTGAAGTGGCAATCAAAATGCAAAAATATTACTCCGAGTTATCTGAGCCAAACCAATTCAGCTGGCCAAAATGGTGGAATTTCTCGACAGAGCTCATATCCACACCATTTTCTGATACCAGGAAATAATGAATTTAATTACTCTGAAAGAATTATGGACAGCCATTTGTGGTGCACCAAACTGAAAATGCCCAGGCCCAGATGGCATTCCATATGAGTTCTACAAAAAATATTTCATATATATATCCCCATTGCTGCTAGCCTCACTTAATTAAAGCCTGTTGGAAACGTGCCTCCTACCAGGAGGACATGAGGCCTTTACTGTCACACTCTTCAAGAAAGGGGATAAGCTTGACTTAGCCAACTGGCGCCCCATTTCTCTAACAAACACAGACACCAAAATTTTAACAAAAATCATGGCTAACCGTTTAGGGACTGTAGCATCTGCCACCATCTCCCCAGAACAATTCAGTTTCATCCACAGAAGGTCGATTTGGGATAACGTGCACTCCGTGGCTAATGCATGTCAGTCCACAGCCTCTGGGGCACTGGTATTCTTGGACCAACAAAAGGCCTACGATAGAGTAAACTGGGAATACCTAAGGGCCTGCCTCCATCAATTCCGCCTACCCCCCACTTCATAAACTGGGTAATGCTGCTCACAGAATCTGCGACAATGGCAGTGCGTGGCCCAGGCTTCCTAACGGAAGTAGTCCGCCCTCAAAGGGGATTGCGACAAGGGGACCCCCTCAGCCCAATCTTATACAACTTCATTTTTGACCCACTACTGCGAAATGTGAATGCCCAGCTCACTGGGGTCCATGTGCCAGGCCAAACCCCAGTCAAGATGATGGCATTTGCAGATGATTGCGTGGTGGGGGTGTCTAATAACAAAGATGCACGCGCGCTTGAAGCCCTCATCCAGGAATATTCCCGGGTAAGCAACGTGGCACTGAACGCCTCCAAAACCGAAATCATCCTCCTTGGTCGGTTTCAGAACTGCTGGGCCCCAGAAATTAGTTCCCAACCCAGCCCATCTTCTCGCCCACGTCCACGCCTTATTAACTCAACACACACCGCTCCACTGGTGCTCCCCTTCGTGACACGTCCTACCATAGGACTGGTGCGCCATCTGGGCGTGTGGATGGAGGCAGGCGGATATGCATCAGCAGTAATGGAATGCCATATACTAGACAACGTGACGAAGCGAATCGCCTCTCTAAGAGCCCACCCTACTACCCTCACTGGCAGGGTTGTTCTTGCCAACTCTATGCTCCTATCCAAAGTCTGTTTGGAGCCCACTCCATCCCCTTCGCCCCAAGCTTCTTCAAATCCCTGTATGCTTTGCTGCAAAGATGGCTTTGGTCAGGCCGCCCTCCACCAGTACGGCTAGAGGTCATGTTTGGCCCTCATCATCAAGGTGGCATGGGCCTGCTTGACTTCAAAGCCCATGCTGCCAAGATCCTGGGCACCTGGATTGCGGCCATCACTGCTCCTACACTCCCATCCCAACACTGGTCCCGCGCAGCCCGCTCCAACTTCTCCCAAGCCTTGGGCCTCAACAATCCATCAAACCCCCACTCCCTGATGAAATACCTCGCATCATACACATCGGCCACAGGTCCTCACGGGACTAAAACCCACTACAAACGAATCCTACTCTCCATGTGAAGTGCAGAGTGGAGAATTCATATTAGCAGACATACAACCTGAAGAGGCCACCCCTCTCCTCAGTTCACACAAGAGGTACAGGGGCTACCCATCCATGATGGCGTGATCCCCATTCGACCCCATGTCCTATCCAGGGTGGACTACCTAGACATGATGGACATCCCTTATTCCACTGAGACCCAAAAAACTATCCGGAAATACGCACACCATCCTCTGTTGCAGCCTCAAGTCCGCTCCCACGTGTGGCGCTGCCTGAGGCGGGCGTATAATACATCTGAGCGCTCTAACGATTTACACTCATCCTGTGTCGTATGTGGCCAGTATGGAACGCTGTTCCACCGCCTGGAGAAGTGCCCCACCTCTAAAGTGATATGGCGTGAAGTTCAACGTCTGCTGGGCCAGGATCAAACGCATCCCTTCAGTCTGTCTAGAAATATGTTTGCTTCATCAATGGCCTCCCCCCTTCCACCCTCCCTCCGTGCTCTGGTGGTTGCAATCGCCATGTGGACTATCCACACGATTGTCTTGGATGCCATCGCTGGCTCCATTCCCACCCTCCCAGAAGCTGTCCACAAATTCCAGTCTCATTTGGTAGACCACTTTCAAGCGTGGATGTTTGGATATCTCCCACCACATCGCCGACAGCTGGTCTCCTCCTGGTTCCCAGTCTGGTTCATCAAATCAGACCCCTTCCTCCACACGTGCTCAATAGTGGCTACGGCCCCTTCACACGTTCCCTCCCCTCCCCATAAGTGGCGTTCCCGCTGGCAACAAGAGATAGCATCGCTTCTCTGGGGTGCCTCCCCTTGTACTAAGTTTGTTTTTCCTGAGTCATATTCAGAAGTGTCCGTCCCATGGTTGGCCTTCCCCGCAATAAATTTAAAATTTAAAGCATTGAGGCTTGGGGTTTGGATTGCTTAGTAAATTCTGAATTAGGTAATATGTGTGGTGGACATATCAGATCGTTCAAAATATGCCTTACTTTAGGAAACGGCTGATTGAGAGCGATGACAGGCAGTTTAGATCCGTGAGGTAGGGTTTTGATGTATTTTACCCAATCATTTAATGGGAAAATTTTTCACTTTTTTGGACCTTCTTTTACCTATAAATAGGCCAGTCCTCATGATGTAGGACGTGCCAAGATAGAGGTGGCCTGGTGAAGAGCCTCAGATGAGCTCCCCAAATTCAGCTGATAATTTTGTGCAATTTGACCACCCAAACTCATTTTGTTTGCCCAAAAATTATTATAAGTGTTACCCTGATTTGAGGGGCTCCACCAGGAATCAACCAGGGTCTTTCAGCCGTTTTTCAGCATTTACTTTAAACGACTCTTTTCTATACTTTGGACTTTTAATTATCTGACATTACCCCCTTCAAGAGTGGTAGGGGGTGAATAAGATTACAAGAACTGTCCATGAACTCAGTTAATGGTAAGGCCAGAAGCAAGGAACTTAAATGGAATTGTCATCCCCTTGCTTAAATGTGACTACAAAAGGGCCTTACCAGATTGAACCAAGATTCTCACTTCTAGGAGTGATGCGGTTGTGGTGATACAGCACCAAGTCAGACCTTGGAAGGAAGGGAGAGGAGCCCAGAGCTCATTAGCTGCTTGGCCTTCTTTAGTGACCGTTTTGGTCAAGTTAGTCATAGTCTCTGCTTGTAGTTGGATGATGTGCTGGGCCAACTTTTTCATGGCTTTCTCTGGGTCAGTTCTGTCAGTGAAAATGTCTTTGGCTAGTTGGGTCGGTACCCCATGTTCTCGTCCAAACAACACGCAGAAAGGTGATATCTTGAGGATGCAATGGTAGCTAATCTGGTAAGCCATAAAGGCACTGGTTAAATAGAGATCCCAGTATAGAGAGTCGGAGATAGCCATTTTGCTTGGTATAAAGACCAGGGTTCTGTTAACTCTTTCTACGGCACCATTTGTAGATGGGCTATAGGGGGCCAAGAAGAGTTGTTGTGTTCCCAAGGAGGCGGCAAGGATCTTTAAAACTCAGGAGGTAAAATTTCACATTGTCACATAAGAGGACTTGGGGGCACCCAAGCTGGGTGAAGATGTACTGTTGTTTGAAGGTGGCCGTGGCTTTAGCAGTCTGAGAGGGGTGAGCAACAGCTTCAACCCAATTAGTGAAATGATCAATTCGACCAATATAAAGCAATTGCCGCCTTTAGTCTGAGGGAGAGGACCTACCACGTCCAAACTTATGGTGTGGAAGGGTTGTTTAGGAGTAGTTGGTTGATACTGAAAATGGTTTTATAGCTAATTTCTTTTTACAGATCAGACATGCATCCAGAACTTCAGCTATGGTCTCCGTGATGCCTTCTCAGTAATACCGCTCATTAATCCACACATTGTTTTTGGACTCTGCCATGGCCCATATTATTGAGACTCCATGATAGTGTGAGACTCCATGATCACAGGAACTCGCTCAGATGGACGGAGATAGGGCAACTAGTTTAACACTACTTTTTGTATAACTTCCCACTTTCCACCTTGAAGAACGGTAGTGCCGTGCTAGCGTCTTTTGTACAGGTTCATCTTCATCAGCCCATGCATCAGGAGTCATGAGGAGGTCATGCAACCTCTCTGCTTCGCTATTGTCAAGATGTAGGATAGGCAGCCGCGTCAACCCATCAACGTTCATATTTACCATTTCATCTCGATGATCAATGGTCATATCATAGTTCTGGAGCTTAATATCCCCAGAATTTAACCGCCCAGTGGGGTCCTTCATATTTTGTAACCACTTCAAGGATGCGTGTTCAGTAATCACTTTAAATAATGTTCCATATAAAAAAAGCTATAGTATTTGACAGCAAGTAAGATGGCAAGGTACTCCTTTTCAGTAACGCTGTAGTTACGCTCAGCTTTTGAGAGCATATAACTGAAATAAGACAAAGGATAATTGACCCCATTTTCATCCAACTGAGCCAATATAGCTTCAACAGCATAATGGAGGCGTCTGTGAACAACATAAATGGCTTGCCATAGTCAGGGTGACGGAGAATAGCCTTTTTGCAATAGCGCCTTCAGGGTCTCAAACGCGGCCTTTTGTTTGGCACCCCAATGGGGCGGAGTGTTCTTAGCCAAGAGACGTAAAAGGGCTCACTAAGCTGGACGATCTTGTGGATGAATTGATGGTAATACCCAATCATACCCAATCATACCTGTATGCTGCAAAGAGCTTTGAGCTCAGGCATTTTAGACATCGCTTCCATCTTATCTTGAAGGGGTTGTATCCCATCTTGAGATATAGCGTGCCCAAGGAAATCCAACTTCTTTTGGAAGAAAATAGATTTTGAGGGCTTCAACTTGATGTTTGATGCCCACAAGCGTTGGAACACTTCTTTTATATGTGTGAGGTGCTCATTGAAGGTCTTGGAGAAAAACTGTGATGTCATTGAGATAAACAATCACTCAGATGATCTTGAGATTTTGGATAATGTGATCTATCGCCAGCTGAAAATTGGCAGGCATTGCATACTCCCTGACTAGCCGAGTGGGCTGAAAATGGCCCTTGATACAGATAAGGGCGCACTTCTCCTGTTATTGTGTAGAATGGTCCATCTTCCAGTATCCACTAGCCAAGTCCATGACTGAGAAGAGCTTGGACCCAGAGAGTTTCGCCAGAGCGTCGTCAATTCAGGAGATTGAGTAGCTGTCCTTCTTGGTGAGTTTATTCAGCTTATGGTAATCCATAAATACCCAATGTCCTCCATTTTTCTTCTTTATATGTAGAAGAGGGGACGACCAAGGGCTTTGTGAGGGTACCAGCAACCCAGCCTCCAATAATTGATTGAGGTCCATCTTCATCTGTAGCTCCTCAAATTTGATTTGCGGTAGGGCTTGGATCAAAGGGGATGAGCATCCCAAACGTGAATAGTGTGAGTCCAACCCTTCATGTGCTCATAGTAGGTATCAGTTTTAGAGAAAATATCTCTATAGGACTCCAGTAAACTATGAACTTTATTAAGCTCTGTAGGGGTTTGATCATTAGAGCTATGAAAAGTGGTCAGAGTGCATAACAATTGATCGGCAGGTAGGCCTATACCTGCCATAGACCCAATACAGTGAACTTTTTTGATTTCCATAATATGGACCAGCAGGCCTCTTCCAATCTCCTGCTATTTCTTGACGACCATGTCATTGTTGGTGAGGTTCCCCAACAGAAGATTGATAGTTCACTGGTATGCAGGGTCTAGGATACCTGGCTACACCTGAGGTTCCAAAGGACTGACTCCATCAATTCTTGCTAAATGCAGAAGGCAGTTGCAGTGGACTTGCATAGTAATTTTAGTGTCTATCACCTTTTGTTCACCCGCTTTGACTACTACCTCCTCTGACGCATACAATGGAATGCCCTCTGAAACATCCACAGAGTCAGGCAGCTTTTTTGTGTTTCTGACCAACGTGGTATTAATAAAGGTGAGAGCGGATGAAGAGTACTCAACTATTCATGTATATTATTTCTTCTCAGGGTCATCGTTTTTAAAGAATAGTGGAACTTCATAATGAAGAAGGGAGAGAATTCCTTGTTTCATATTGATTATTCCGTCATGCTCAATTATAAATTGAGTGCTAATGAGCAAGTCATATGCGTTATTATCCAATGCCACAGCGTGGGCAGATAGTAGGAGTTTCCCAATTTGTATGGGTAGAGAAGAGCAGTCTCTAATATATCGTGTGTTGTTGAGACCCACAGTTCTGAACTCTTTCAAATAATCCAAGTCAGGTGCCAACATAAAATTTATTGATGATTTTTGAAGAGACCACGTCACTGGCGCACCCATATCAAGGATGTCTAGAATGCGCACCTTATTTATGACAACCTCTACCTTGGTTATCGTGTTACCAAAAGTAGGGTGAGGGAGAGAACCTTTTCAAATGGAGAGTGGAGCTAAGGAGTTGAGCCATCTCAGGGTATTTTTATTAAAAGATTGGATGGTATGAACCTGTTGGGTGGGCCGGATCACTGTCTTAATTAGCTGTTCAGCATCACTAGCGGTATCAATCACCTCTGAAATCCTTATTAACTGTTGGAGTTATAATTTGTCGTGGTATAATAGGTATGTTAATTCTTTCAGGCCTAACTATTCAGATTCTGCACTTCCAGTAAGGCTCCCAAGACATATTAGCCTGCATCTTCACCAACCTCTTCAGACTCATCATCAGAGGGATTGTTAATGCACCTCAACAAGTTACTAAGAGGGGGCTGAGAAACCGGCCTAATCTCCTCACAGGTAAAGGGCTTTTTATGCGCTCATCTACCCTTTTGACTTTTGAATGGAGCATCGTAGCTGCACCAACTTTTGGGGAAGGCAATGGAAGTGTAATGGCTTTGACTTTTGCCTTAGAATTGATCGGCTTGGGCTGCCCCATGACTGCAGATTTTGAACTAGAGGCACCTGAGGTGAGGCTGAGGGGGATTGAGGCAGCGGCTTGATGGAAGTGATATTTTATCAACCTTTTTAGACTGCTCAGAAAGAGGAGAAACAGACAAAGGGGTAACTGAATTCAGCAGCTGAGCTTTTAAAACTGAAGTTGAAAGGAGCGCTACACTATAACTGCCAGTATTTTCTGGCTATCCTCACATGGTGGAGGAGTATCTTGTCACTGAAGATCTGCAGAAGTTGGGTTCCAGAGGGATATATCCATATAAGAGGCTGGAAGGGCCGGATTTGATTCTCGCTTTGGAGCTTTTTGCAGAAGTTCAGGTTCATAAAAGTCAGCCCCTGAAAACAGTGCCTCTTTGATATCTCGTACAGTTTGGAAGGTGTGCTTGACTGCGGAGATATGCATTACTAAAAAGGGATAAGACCCCAAGATAGCCACGATAGCAGCAATAGTATCATCTAGAAGAAGCACTTTGGCCAGCAACAGAGGTTGAGCTTTGCTATAAAATCACTTAACAAACAAGGGGATCAATTCTCCCTCTTGCAGGCTAAGGAACATAAAGGCCTGGTTTTGCCGTTTTAAACTCAGCTTGGAATTAATTTCGTCAATCAGCGCTTGTTTAACCTCCTCCTAGGTGGTATGTATGGCCATATGAGGAACCATGATTTCTGAGCCATCCAACTCAAGCAGAAAATGATACACTTGGATTTTTGATGGTCAGTCGCTCCTTCCATTGCAGATTCATAAAAAAAGAAGTAGTCAATACTGCCCTCACCAGGTGTGAACTTATCTCTTAACGGAGGTTTAAGAATGAGAGGTGAGGGCCCATAAGGGCCTTATGAAGAGTGCTTTTCAAGCCTTTTGAGGCGATACAAAGCACCAGCTAGTTGTTCCTCTAAAGCAATTAGCCTTGTTTCTTGGATAGTTGTGATTTTTTATTTTATCAGGATTTTGGTGGTATATAGGGCCTCCTGTAGTGAGCACCACTTGTTGGATTTTTTGCTGGGGAGATGCTCGTTGTTGCTTTTTTACCTAAAATCCAACATATAGGGGAATGAAACCTGTGACGGTTGAGGTCTATCCTCAGCATCACATTGCCCTGATCTTTGGTAAGACAGGGCAGGCTGTGTCTGGATGTATGGAGGAGGAGGGGGAGTTGGTCCTGGCAGGGATGCCTAAGGGGCAGGAGCTTGAAGGAGGCCAAGGAGCAAGATGAGCGTCCAAGTCGAGGAAAAATGAGAATCAAGTAAAATGTGGAGTTTCGAGATTTGATTTGGATTTGAATCAAGAATGGAATGGAATGGGCGCTTGGAAGTTTCATGGTTCATTTGGAATTCGAAATGGAACTGGTGTGGAACTGTTGAGGATCGGAACTGGCACAGAACCATTGAGTGAGGATTCCGCAATCCTGCTGTAAGGTTTACACCAAGCATCAGTCAGATTAGCACCATAAGCTTGTGTTATATTTTTATTGGCTTGTAGCATGTGTATATAGGTAGGGAACTGGGAGCTGGAGGCTTCTCAGTTCTGTTTTCTATCGACCTGGCCAATATTAAATAAAAGAACTTAAAATTCATATATTTATACTTTGAGTTTATTTTTAAATATTGCCTAACTGCAGCCATGTTTGGCTTGAATCAACAAGAATTGGACTTGGAGAGTGATCTTGGGAGAGCTATTGCCTCGCTTTATACCTTGTCTTGGAGTCAAGGCCTGTTGCTGGGGTTAAGTATCCTTGCAACTGTCTTCCAGGGGGTGCTTGTCCAGTCTTGTAGCGCGCGCACAAGGAGAGTAGTATCAGGAGCCCTGTCAGCCCTATGGTCTGTAACATGGATCCTGTTGCCCAACTCATTTGTGGCTCATTGGAAGGAGCCAGCGCGTTACAAAACCAATGATACTGAAAAATAAATAACTACAAAAAAACTAGAAAGTTGGTGTATTTATAAGTTTAATAATACCCATGGGAGGTAAGAAACAAACCCTCTTTATAAGTCAATACTTATTACTTATATAGATTGAAGCAAGAATTTTGGATTGCTTAGTAAATTCTGGATTAGGTAATATGGGTGGTGGACATATCAGATCGTTCAAAAAACGCCTTACTTTAAAAAAAGGCTGATTGAGGGCGATGGCGGGCAGTTTAGATCCATGAGGTAGGGTTTTGATGTATTTTACCCAATCATTTGATGGGAAAAAATTTCACTTGTTTGGACCCCCTCTTACCTTATAAAAGGGGCCAGTCCCCGTGATGTAGGCTGTACCAAAATAGAGGTGGCATATTGAGGAGCCTATGATGAACTCCCCAAAATAGGCTGCTAATTTGGTGTAATCTGATCGCTGGACTAATTTGTTTGCCAAAAAATTATTAGAAGTGTTACCCCAATTTGAGGTGTCCTACCAGAAATTGACCAGGGTCTTTTGGCTGATTTTTTCAGCATTTACCTATAAACCACTATTTTCTGTACATCAGACTTGTAATTGTCCAACAGTGTTGTTGGGACCTGCCATTCCAAACTCCTGCATATACTCGAGATCAGGAGCCAGCTTAAACTTATTGATCAGCTTGTAATAGAGAACGTTCATGGGAGATCCAGTGTCCAAGATGGCCCTAATCTGGACTTTTTGAATAATGACATCTACATTAGTTATGGTCCCGCCAAAGTTAGGGGGAGAACTAATTTTTCCTTAAGATTAAGATTAGAGACAAGCTTTTAGCTGTCTTGGGATAGTTATTTTTAATGGACTGTAGAGTGTAAACATGATGAATTGGTTGGATCAGCGAAGCATAAGCTTGATCAGCATTGATAGCGGTATCAATAACCTCGGGGCACCCAGCACTTGATTAAGGTAGGCTTCTTGAGGGATCAGGGCTTTATCCATTCCTTCAGGGTTCAGCTGATCCGGTATACCTACTTCAGCTGGAGCTCCTAGGACGTAATAACCGACGTCCTCATAACCTCCTTCAGACTTGTCATCAGAAGGGTTGTCCACATACACTGGGTGGAAGCTAGAAGGGCGGTTGGAGGTGGAAGACATAACATTGGTAGTTTTGGGGCCATTCTCAGCCATGTGTATTGGAGGAGCAGGCAGCTTAGTTTGAGCAGCCTTGTCCTTGAAGCCATGGTTGTTGGAAGCGACTATCACTGTTGGGAGAGGTTTGGGCTTAGGAGCAGCCTTTTGGCCACCTGGAGAGACCTCTCCATGGAGGGCTTGTGTAGGAGAAGAGGCTCAATAGATGGCAAACAATGAATTTTGCCAGCAGTTAGTGGCCAAGAGAGTGGCCCCACTGATGGTAGCGCACTCTGACTCACTGTCTTAGTAACCTCAGTCTTGCAGGGCTGAGGGAATCATTTTTGAGATGCACCTCAGGTAATGGGTTCAGAGTAATAATCAGCATTGGGGGCCCCATATGAATCATCATAGCCTCCTTCAACGGAACTATAGTTGAGTAATCCTCAATGGTCAAAACCTGAGGGGTTGACCCAACATCTGAAGTAGCTTCAAAGCTATAAATATCTGCAACCTCCAGCAGAGCCTCCTTGATATCACAGATAGTCTGGAGGTGGCTTTTTACAGTAATAAGATGCTGAGATATAAAAGTGTGAGAAGCTAAGCCAGTCAGAATGGCCGCCAGAGCATCATCAAGAGTTAACATTTTTGCAGCACTAAGGGCTAGGCTTCACCATAAAATTGATCAACAAAAGTGGAGAGCGATTCTCCCTTTTTTCATGCAGAGGCACATAAAGTCCTGCTTTTCCTCTTCAAACTTTAAACAGAGCCAAATTCTGAAATGAGGGTTTTATACCTCAGACCAAGTTTTAAGGGTGTTCATATAAGGTACCATCACCTCTAGGGCAGAACGGCCGAGGCAGGGGAATACATGCTTTATATTTAGGTATTGGTTGTCCCTTCCATAACAGCCTCATTAACAAAGATGAATGAGGCTATGCTACCCTCACCCGAGGTAAATTTGTCCCTGAAAGGGGGCTTAGAGATAATGGGAGCAGCCTCAGGCGAGGCTTGGGAAACGCGCTGAAAAATGATTCAAGGCGAGACAGTGCGCTGGCCAACTTCTGTTTTAAAGCTTCTAGCCGGGTTCAGAGGCAGCGGGGAGGTTGTGTGGGTTAATTACCCACCACCCTCCATCTTAAGTGTATTTTGTGGTGCACTAACCCCTGTAGTGAGAACTACTTGTTGGAATCAGGGCAGGGCATATTCTCGCTAGTGCTAGTTAATCCCTGATTTCAACAAAATAGTAGGAGATATATTTTTTTCAACTGCCAAAATAAATAAGGTCTTTTGACCACTAGTTAAAATAATAATAATTATAGTTAATAGGAAATATTGGGATTATCGATTTTCTCAAGTTGTTGTGAGGGTATAAACACCAAACCCTCTTATGATTGCACGGCATAGCATATAAATTAACGCAAGGCTTGGAGCGAAATAGATGAATAATTCATTATTAGCTTCGAGCTTAGTTAGGGGATATGGGTGTTTGACCTATTGGAGCTCTCAAAGCTCGCCTCACTTTAATGGGACAGCCTATGGAGGATTGAGACTACTTAGGACAAGGCCGTGAAGTAAAGAAAGAATATATATGCCAATCACCATGAGTGAAAATAGTTGCACCTGGTGGGACCACATATAGGCCTATAAAAGGGCTGATCTCAAAATGGAGTTTATAATAAATTAGATAAATTGACTTAGAGGGACATCAGAATCTCTTGCCTGATTCTGCCACTCATTTGGTGTAACTTTGCTACTAACCATAAGCCTATTTGGCTGAGAGCGGGAGTAATCACATTACTCTGAGTGTAATGATTGAAAACATCCCAGTGTTTGATCGCCATCTTGCCTTGGCGATGGGTGCCAAATGCTTGTCTGATATGAGGTTCCCTCGAGGTAATTGCTTTGATTCGTCATATTCACCAATTCAACATTGGATTTTGGGAAATTCAAAAAACGAGAAAAGATGACACAGGTAAGCGAGGATCCAACCCAAAATTAGCCTTGTTTTTTATCAAAAATAAACTCGAGGGCAAATTCAATCCCAATGACTTAGAGCACCACAAACGAGACATAAAAAACCAGGGATTTGGTGGAATCTTGGTTCTCGACGCCAAATCCCATTATTTTGTTGAGGATACTAATATTTATCTCACTGTGGGATACCAGGTAAGACAAGGCAAGGGTGGCCCCAAGGCCACCAGAGAGTCCCACGTGAGAGCAGGAAACGAGGAAAAATTCTGAACTGATTTCAGAATTGTGTGGGCTCGACCTTTTAAGGTCGACCTTCCAGGGAGCCCCTCCTGCACTGTTCTTTAGGCCCCTAAGAGCCTAAGAATAGTGCGTGAGGGGCACAGCCCAGTGCTGGACCCCGCATAAACCTCAAAAAACCTCAAAAAGTGTTTCAATTCAAGATTCAGATTTCCGAATCTCGAGTCAAAATGTAATGATCAGTTTAACCTGACCGTTACACTGAGAGGCTGAAACCCACTGAGAATTGGATAGGCCTTTAATATATTGAAAAGCGGAGCTATTCTCACCAAACTATTCTTACTTATTAGTTGAGAAACCATTTGTCCAAAAGTAGTCAAGGGTGAAGGGGAATCAGGAGGCTCTTTGTCCTTATCTATGGGGACATGTAACAACTTAAAGCTGAGAGACAGGTTTGGGTGCATCGTGGAAATGGGTATCAAGGTAACAAAAAGGCGCTTGCAACAAAATGTGTGCACTTAGAAGGGTGGTGATGTAGGTGATAAGGGTTTTCTCAGCCTTAAAGCATATTTTAAGGAAGGTGGCGATGGTTGCAAGATTTCTGCGGGTAATGCGGGTCTTTGGGTGAACATTGTGGCCACAACAACTTTTTGAGCTGCTGTTTCGCCACCTGATAGTAACAGAGATGTATTTTTTAAGTTTTGAAGCATGATGCTAGGAAGTAAAGAGGTGGTAGGACCGCAGCCAGTACTGAAATTAATTTTTCATGATTTTACAGGTTGGGCGACATATGGGGAGGCAACTGCCTCTTCAACTAGTAATTGGTCACTTTTGAATGGGGCGGCATCAGTGCGAAGCATATAATGGCGCTTTGGGTGTTGGGCCACATAATCAGCATTGAGGTACATATTAAAGGATTGAAGCCTGACCCATTCAGATTTAGGGATAAGTTCATCTGATTTGTCAACCTCAAAAAAGTAATTCCATGCTTTTAGCTAAATATGATTAGGTTATCTGCATATGGTTGAGCTGTGGCGGGTGACAGGAAAGGCGGATTTAGTATTCACTGGAGTCCATTCTGACTCCTGATTGGTGAGTTCAGGAGAAGGAGATTGTTGAGAAAGCTCCTGGTTGGCTGATTCAGTGGTTGCTGAAGCTACCACTTTGGGAGGAGAAGGGGGAGAATAATGCCTCATTCAAAAAATGTAATCCAATTGGCTATGGGGTCATCAGGTGAAGAGTTGGGTGTGGGGGCCATGGCTCAGACGATGGAGGGGAAGTGCCATTTTAATTGGTCCAGTTCAAAACAAGCAAGGAAGATGGTTACCTTTATCCACTCAGGCCTATAAAGGATGATCAGGGGCAGTTGGGATAATGGTACAAGGGGAATTGAGAAGACTACATCCATTGAAACTGAATGACAGTCACAAATGCACATGGGACTGTGAGGTGGGTGGCTCCATTGGGAACCACGAATTGTAGTATGAATTGGAACCATATTCTGAAAATCCTAGCAATAATTTCATTGTGTAACAGTTCAGGAGTTAGGTGAATATGGAGGCCTTAAACTGAACCACAAAAGTGGTATCAGTGGGCAACTGTGTATGAATGGTTGGGAGGGGTGCCCTGAAATACCAAGGGGATGGTATCTGTACTGCAGTGTCATCTTCACTTGAAATGCTGAGATCAAAATAAACCTGAAGTGGTGAAGGCCAATGAATACTGCATGCTGCATAACAATGTGAATTGATTTGATAATAGCTTTGTCAGAATAAGGGAACAATTTGCTAAATTCAACCTGAAGGCTGAATTGCATGTTGCTCTGGGGGACATGAGGGGGCAACCAGGCACCATCTTGGTTTGAATGAGATGCAAAACTAAGTCTTTAGGCGGGACAAGCGACCTTAAGAATTAGGAGGGCTAGCTGAGTTAACCTGTTCACACTTCAGAGATGGTAAAAAAACATTAGGAGGTGGCGCATTACTGCCCCACAAAGGGCAGTGGGTGACAAGTGCATTGACATAGGTAACATGTTTAGGTTGATGTTGAATGGAGATGTTTTTACTAAATTACAAACTAAGGTCAACCGAAAGTTTGTAAAACTTATAGAGAGATTTAGATTAACCATGCTTGTATTAATTTTAAAAACCTTCCATCAAACCTTTTCCCTCAAGAACATTGTAAGTAGTTGATGTTGGTCTATCCACTTACAGAAAGTATTTCATCATTCAAATCACTGTATATGTGGCGCTGAGAACTTCGCAGCACCTTAGTAATGAGAACCCTTCACCTTCCCCCACCAACCAAATTTGGCCTTGCACATCCTGCTGCATGCCTATATTCTATCCACTCTAGACCATTTTTAAGCCTTTCATCAACAATAGGTGCTCAATTTGCACCCTGTTCCACAAGTTGTAATATACTAAAAACCTATGTCAATAACATTAAACCCCCACAAACGCAACCAACTTCACCTGTGAGGCCATTCCAACAGCATTCAAGTGGGAATTCCGGCTGCCCTTTCTCCCCATGATGTGCACTCAATAGTTTAGCGGAAAATTGCAGCAACAACCCAAACCCACACCAAGCCAGACATATGACATCCATTTTAGACAATCAGGAGGAGACTTGGACCCATGGATAATCAAAAAATCATATCGCCCAAAACTTTCGAATTTAGCTGTTGCATTTGGTATTGACTTTGTTTAAACTGCATATGTGACTTTGCACTTAAATACTCTTGAATGTATGAGGACAATATACAAAAATTTAACGTGAGGAATATGAAAATATGACTTTTTAAACGTAAATTTACTAATAACACTGTATCCTCATTGTGTACTTCCAATGGTAGAGCTCTATTGTGAGCTTAAGTCAAAGATCTTCTGATGAAAATGATATCAGAATTTGTGCTGCTGCAATCATCCCTGTTACAATCCATAGCCTTTCCAATATACGTTAAGGCCTCTTGGAGGTTGTCTGCATGCCAGCCTTACCCACAACGCCCGAATCTTCCTACATTTTCCATTTCTGGTCCGTTAATAGGCTTCTGATATCATCATGAGAATCTGTATGGAGGTTTGGTAAATCTTCAGAACATAATTGGCATTAGTTGGCAGAATCATGTGTCTCTCACTCAGCTGGATTTTTTGGGTAACTCATCATAATCAGCTGAAACATTTGTGGTGGTTTGACTGGAAAAACTTTCATATTTATGTGAAAATGTAATGGGGAAGAGAAGGGGTTAACGGTTACAGTCTGATTGAATTTGATCCATTGGAAATCGAAAACATATATTGATTAATTCATATATGCTAAATTTTGGGGACAGAAAATGCTAGCTAGATATATGACGTCAGATCATTGGGGATTAATATTCCAAAAGATATTGGTAGTGAGAAAGGGTTTTGACAAGGTTATGGGACGTCTGGGGATATTAGTGATGTAGTTGATTTTATATGGTTGGTCAAACCCGCAATTCTTAACAATAGTCATAAACTGTCAAAAATATTCTATGTCAAATAATATCCCAGAGAACTATAAAAAAGTTATTTAATCTAGCTAAATTTTATTACCTCCTACTGCACTATTCAACTTAATCCTTTTCTGAATTCCAACTTTGGTACCATTCTCCTACCCAAACAATAGTCCCTAAAACTCAATGTTAATTCTTATCAGAGCAACCATTAGCTTGCCAAGGCAGTGTTGGCCACACTAAAAAGTCACCATCTCTGCAAAGCAGTGGCAAAATATGTTTCTGAACTAAATAAAGTCTGCACACCATCTCATTAACCTTAATTCCTAGCTGTTCTTAGCGATAAAATCGTCCTCCTCATTAAAAATCTTTCACCTATGTCAAACAAGTTTCTTCACTGGCGGATTTTACTTCATCCACTCAAGTAACCAAGCCAACTTTGCAAAACTTTAAAGCTTTGACGCCCGCATCCAAGCTGAGCACCACTTTGTAAAATTCATGAAGGCCATCCTCTAGGCTCAAATTGTCATCTCTAATGACTATATGCTTTACCTCAGCCCTCACCCCCAAATGCCCCAATACCCTTACTATTGGCCTTGATTCGCCTCTTCAATACTAAACCTGAAGAAGAGCCACTCAATCTCCACCCCTCCGCCATAGTAGGATAGGCATTTGAAGAGCACTGGCAGGTTTTCTTGGTTTCTATAACCCAGTTCATTTTGCTACACTTATCCTCAAGTGCTACATCTCAAGTCATGTACTCATGCATAGAAAAAAATTTATTTTATATATAGTTAGGTTGCTTATTTAAATTTGTCTATTACTCAAGCATGATTATTCAATTGTACTTTAATTTATATATTCGACATTATTACAAGTTGCAAGTGTTCCAATAGCATCCATTAGGCTTTATAAAATACTATACTTCCAGTCAATGAGAATTGATAACTTGTGGGATTAACACTAACTAAAATTACAGATTTAGGTTATAACCTTGATGAGTGCTGGGTGGCCGCCGTCCCCTAGATAAACACATCCCAACCCCAAATTACTAATCCTAATAAAGCCAATATTATTACTAAGTTCAATAAATTTTACATAGATAAATAAAAATTCATTGATGAGTAATGTAGCCTAATCAATAGCCTATAATTAAATGTAGATTCTTGGCATAGATGTAACAGGGTGAACGCCCAAACATGGCATCCCTAAGTTAATGTTAAATTTCATAAAGGCGTTATCACTGAAAAAAGTTCTCATCTGGGGTACCCTGAATGTAAATGGAGTGCAAAATTTCATCATAAAATGTGTATAAGGGGCCTCAATTGAGGCTGCAGCAAAGTGATCATAATTGCCTATTCCGCCTTTGATTTGAACTTTGAAGCACCAAGGAATTATAAAGGATCAATCATGTAGCTATATGAAGAGCGCCTTGACTTATTAAAAAACCAATGAAATTTCCCCAAAGTCCCCCACAATTTAGTATAAAAACTCAGCGCCATGTAAGTAGTAGGGTTATAGGTTACTTTGTTCTATAGATTAGGTAAAACCAAAATTCATCTATCTTAAAGTTTTATTGAGTTAAAGTTTACAAAATTCCACCTCCAGCAAAAGAACACGCTTAGGCCTTTGAAGGAGCCTCGCACATTTGTTTCCGTTATGATAGTGGCTCTCTCCTTAGTTGTCACTGTGATTGACACCCTCATCAGAGGTGGGAAAGAGGTCTAAAAATGATTCCCTTATCAACCACCTGCAAATTATTACTCCCTCTATCACTCTTATTTATTGTCAATGTCTACAATAAGAATGCACCCCCCAACAACTACAACAATTTTGAAGAGGAGCTCACAGTAGAGATAGAGGCCGGAGATGACTTAGGAGGGGACTAATGTGGCAGTGCATCACAGTACGCTTTTTTCACAAGGCCACTAAGGTTCAATTATCAATCTTGTTCTAGGAACAAGTAACACCATGTTCAACAAGTGCCACCATCTGGAACCAACACTAATGCCCCAGTGTGAAAAGTGTGGTATTGGCTGATTCCAGTTTTAGACTGATGTATGTAGTAGGAACATTGTTCAGAGATTGATACTTCTCCTACCTGTCACCTAGCAGTTCATACTCCACATCATCAGAATGGTGGTGACTTTTAGGCTTTAGATGTTATTATAGGCACTTAATTATTACCAATGGAAACCTAGTCTTTACTTGTCATTTCACATGTTTGACACCACTGAACCTTTGGAGTTCCAAGATCTCAAAATCTTTAAATGCAACTTTAAATACCCACATTAGGTGGTTATATATAGTAAGGTTGTTATAAAATTGGCGGAATTGTTAAGATATGCCGTAAAGGTTTTCGCATAGGGTTCAGCCCATTGAGCTTTAGGACCAAAAATATGATAATCGCTGTCCTTGAAAAAACAGAATAATCTATTTAATAAATATGGAACACTCGCTCCCCACCACACTCTTTTATTTAATGTAAATACAACGGATCCTCGCTGTTCTTCTCACTCTAAACTAATAACAACCTCCTCTTCTCAATCATCTCATCTCGCCTATATCATAGTGACTTCAGATGATACCACTTCCTTGGCTTAGTAATTCAATCCGCTGTATCTCATTGGTTCTGGCGATTCTTATTGGTTAATATCATAATTGCCTAATTCAAAACGATTTTCCAACAACCCAATATTGCCTCATCTCAAGGCGTTCATATAAACATAACTCATAGCAAACTTGGCAGATTCTATCCATTCTGCCATAATGACTTAGAGCTTATCATCCAGTCATATCAGATTCACACAAAGGTCTAACATGCAATTTTTAAAAACCCTGAAAATATGCTCTTTTCACCAGTACTAATGAAGCTAAGATAATTAACAGTAATATCAACCTGGCGCAAAAATTAAACATTCCTAATATGATAAAAATATTACTTATTAATTTATCAACTACTCTTAAAAATATCTTCAGTAGTTTTTAAAGGCCTTTTTGGCACAGGCCAACTCTTACCAACCAGTATTTATTTACAACACTTTTCTTTATATTTTACTTAAATAACATTCGAAAATTTCATGTCTTATGCTATAATTTTAGCGGTATCTCAGAGATGCGCTGAAGGGGTTTTGCACATGGTAAGCCCACTGAGCAAAAGGACCAACGATATGACAATTTTTGTACTCAAAACAATGTACTGACTTTTAATATATATAGAGCAATTGCCCCAAATGCACTCTTTTATTTAATCTAATATAAACATCAGATCCTCGCTGTTCTGCTCGCTCTAAACTACTAACAATCCTTTTCTCCAGTCATCTCATCTCGCTTATAGCTCAGTGACTTTCAATGATACCATTCCGTTAGCTTAGAAATTCAGTTCCGCCATATCTCAATAATTCCAGCAGAGTATGGTATTCAAATCTCTATAACCTTATTTTGAGGTGATCCACTCATTATTCATCATACATCAACATCCCATTATTCATTGTTTGTTGACATTACCTTATCACCCAATTGGAGGTGATCTAATATTATCCTTTTAACCCAATATCACCTCATCCTAAGACACTTGAATACTCATAACTCATATCATGATTGTTGGATTCTACCCATTCTGCCGTAATGACTTAGGCTTATCATCCATTCATATTAGAATTGTGACATTATCTTTCCTTTACTGGATAATAAGTCTCATATTGCTTATATGCCCAAAGGAACTTAGCATGCACTTGGTTGATGATCTGACCGCCTGTAAGGTCCTTGATAGTATATATTTCTGCACCTGTATTCTCAATAACTTTGAATGGCCCAAAACAGATACTGGCCAACTTGTGCTTTTCACCCAAAAAATGTGTTAGTCATGGAATAGAACCATGTCCCTATCTTTGAACTGGGTTAACCTGCTATACCATACCTGATTGGCAGCTTGAGTCTTAAAATTATTAGCTAAACTGAACGAGTACACTTCAGTTTGCATTTTGATTAATATGTCAACTAGCATTGTCAAATAATGTTGGATATTTGTTCCACCGGTATCTTCTATACAGGCATATAGAAGCACCAGAAGAGCAGGATGTCATCCATACAGTAATTAGAAGGGGCTCTGCCACATCGCAGAATGATAACTAATATATAGGCAAGGGCAGCGGTGAAAAGAAGGGAACTTCAATATGAGGGTCAATCCACTACTAATTTTGGGAGTATGTTCACTAAACTCCCATTGACCTGCTTGACCATTCCATTGGACTCGGGGTGGTATGGGGTTGTTAGAACCCCATGGATAGCCATCAGCTCATTAAGCTTTGCAAGGATGTGGGAAGTGAATTTGGTTCCAATATTGGTAAGGAGGAACTGAGGGCTGCCTTGTCGTTGAATAATAATTCTATTATGAATTTGGCCGCAGTGATTTCTCCAGATCCCATATTGCTTGTGCCCCAACCCACCTGGTCAAGTGGTCAATTGCCACCAGAATGTATTAGGACCAGTTAGATACCATTGGTAGAGGACCAACGACATCAATAGAAACTGTATGTCAAGCAAAATATGGTTTCACTAACTGGTAGGACGTCTTCTGGCAGAACACCTTTTTCACTTGGCACTGGTGGCAGCAGCATATCATTTCCAGCATGTCAAAGTTCATGTTTTCCCAATATTTAACGAGGGTGTAACAATTCAAACATCTTTCACA
This sequence comes from Massospora cicadina, assembly GCA_022478985.1. Taxonomy (NCBI): domain Eukaryota; kingdom Fungi; phylum Entomophthoromycota; class Entomophthoromycetes; order Entomophthorales; family Entomophthoraceae; genus Massospora; species Massospora cicadina. The sequence goes on from JAKSZP010018650.1 coordinate 42,431, forward strand.
TGCCACCATGTCTGACTGCCCTATGCGCACTCATGATAATGTTAGGCCATGCCAAGGGTCATGGGAAGTTCACAGTTGAATCACCGATCTTCTTGTTTAGCTCACCATTCTGCTGGAAGGTATTGGCTTGCATTTCATTCAACGCCTTTATGACTTGCAGCGGCTCATTGTCATACTTTCCTCTGAGCATCTTAATGTATGTGATGTTGCTTAGATCTACCATAACTGCAATTGTTGGTAATCTTAACAAGCAGTTTGCATTCTGGTGTTAGGCTCTCAGTCCATGAAGAGTCTTGAATTTGTAAGTCTGCAGTTTTAGGGCCCATCAGGATAGACGCCCCCCAGGATCTTTAAGGTATTGCAATCAGTGTAACCAGGCATGATCCGTTATAGCTTTGAAATTTATAGCATGAAAATATAAATTGAATTGCTTATAAGTTTACATCACCGCTAAGTACTCCCACTAAGTCATAGTATAATTGCATTCATGGCAATTTAGGCTCCAACTGCAAACGCCACTGGGTGCTCCTCCCCTTCGTCATCTTTTGGGACAGAACTGTCTTAACAGCGGAGAAGGACGCATCCATTTGTACAATAAATTCCTTTTTAAAGTTTAGGTAGCGTAGCACTGGCGCATTGATCAACGCCATCCAAAGTGTACCAAAGGAGTGTTGATGACGTTCTGTCCATTTAAACATGACATCCTTCTTGAGTAGCTCAAACAGTGGACATCAAATACAGCCGAAATTGGTTATAAAGCGGCGGTAGTAACTGACCTTCCCCAAAAATACCTGGATGTCACGCTTACTGATGGGCGTAGTCAGCTTTTGGATAGCCTTCACCTTGGTGGGTTGAGGTTTCACCCTGTCACGTCTAATACAAACATAAGGTAATCCAGCTGGTCCTTGAAAAAGTGACATTTCTGGGGCTTAATCTTGATGTTGGCCTTAGGCAACTGGCGGTATACCTCCTTCAAATTTGGGTATGGTTCTCAGAAAATGTGCAGGAGATAATATTGTGTTGTCAAGATACACTTGGATGCATGACAGCTTCAGGTCACCAAGAATGGTATCCATGGGATGCTGGAACTTAACAGTGGCATAACATAGCCTTGAGGTTATTAGTTTGTTAAAAAGCCCCTTGGATGTAATAATGGCGCAACTCACTTGTTCTGATGCGGGTAATTCAATTTTACAATAACCCAATATCAAGTCCATCGCCAAGAAGTAATGGGCTCTTCCTAGCCAATCCAGCGCATCATTGATCTGTGGCAAGGGATATGAGTCATTCTTATTGATGCTGTTAAGCTTTCAGTAGCCTATTTAATACCCAATTGGTGCCGTCCTTCTTTTTACAATAAGAATGGGCGAAACCCAAGGACTCTTTGGCGGTTTGAGCATCCCTTGCTCAAGAAGCTCTTCAATTTCCTAGGTAACTACTTCTCTGGCTGCTCTGGAATGGCTTATTAGCCGGGACCTGATGGGAGGATGATCCCCAGTGTCCAATACATGGACCACCCCCTGTGCACACCCTAAATCATGATCATCGACAGTAAAGTTCTCCTTGTGTTTGAAATAAAGCTTCTGCCTGATCTTTCTGGTCTTCTGATAACCCCATTAAATTTTCACGTGGCACAATTGCCATTATGCTGCACTGCAGTTTGATGTGCAGACCAAATTCATCCAGCAACCCAAACTCATGAACTCAGAGGACCTCCTCAACTGGAATCAAATGTAAGTACGCCACTATTTGGTGGCGGCGGATTTGCAGTGGCACCATTTGTAGATTTGCTAGTAAAACTTTGATCTCCCCTTGCCCTGGTAATATAATGCATGGGGCCACGTGGGGCTAAAACTGTGACTGCTGATACGGCTCAATACCCTCCCATATAGCCCAGCAGGTACTTCTACCTCTAACTTGGTGTTTATTACTTGGTGTCCAGAGGGGATAGATATAGGGCCATCAGCTTTAAGCGGTAGCCCATGATGTTCATAGATTTGATGGGGTAGGGCCTGTGTCTTGTTCTTTAGTCGATGGTAATGAACTGGAATCACCCCATCACCATATGCAAGATTAATATGACCCATGTGCAACAGATCCTTTGACACTCTGCTGGAGGTAAAGTAAATTGGGATCCACTGTCACAGAATTTCGAAGTTCTCCACTGTCATATCAACAACAGCCCCAAAGTGTCACATAAAAGAGTTCAATTAAAAGGTCATAGTTATTGTTCAGTAGCACTATTGCTGGGGCTACAATGACAATCATCCCAATCTGCAAGGGTAGCGCGCTGTATGCTCCTTCAGAGACTGTGCTTTTCATGCCCGCAGTCCCATAAGCCATACAATGTTACACATCAGGATTTAGTGCCAACCTCGCCACCAACTTTTTGGACACTATGTTAACTGGAGTGTCCAAATCAATTATAGCGCGGACATGAGATTTTGCTACGCAATGTCGCAGTATGTACACTTAGAGTAGGATGAATTCTGTTTGTTTACAACGTGGACATTTAATGAATCTCTTTTCCCCAGGAATCTCATAATACCCTCCCTGACTTTAGGGTACTCTATAACAATAGCGTCCACAGGGAGAGCAGCTTTTACCCCTTTTAAGAGAGGTGTATCATCGGACAGAACTGTTCATCTTCAGAAAGTTGGTCAAACATTTGACAGGCATAAGGCTTCTGTGGGATCCGCTAAAGGAGGCTACAATAATATTTTTAAAATGGAACATTTTACTTTTTATTAAAAGTATAAAGTAATACTTGTTTTGGTTTTTTATGTTTTTTATTAAAATAGGCAGGAAAAACCAGAAAAGGTCCCTTTGTTGATACTAGCTTTTCCTATTTAAACTAGTTCAAATTTAGAGACCATTGATATTTGAGGCAAAAGAATGCAAAGCTCAGTCTTCTAAATTAGGGAATATAGGCTTTTGGCCTATCAGATCAAAGATGAAAATTTTTTAGAGGTAAAACTGACCCATGCAGTAACGATTTGATGAATCATATCCAATCACCATTGAGTAAAATCTTTTCACCTTGGCGGTGATCTGACTCAGATGGTAATGATTGGGTATTTTGGTGGGTAGTCAGACTCAGAGGTTAATGATTGGCTAATGCTTACCCTATCATCCTCAAGTAAAATCTTTGCACCTCAATGGTGGTTAGACTTGGATGATAATGATTGGTTAACTCACACCCAATCATTAACGGTTAATATCCTCTTGCATTGCAAAGGTTCTGATTCATGTGATATTATACTCCTCGTATTTGATCAAGGAGTCAGAGTATTTCTATTATTAATATTTACCATTTTAAGCCGATTCTTATGATAAATTGTATTCCTCCATTTGTTAGGATCCCACCAAGAATCCACTAGGGTTTTTTCATTGTGGGAACTCATATCGTTGATATCCCCATTATTATTTAAAAATTTAGCAGGTGATGGGCCAATCATAAGAGCAGATTCAGGAACACTAATACCAACATTCTTTTTCTCAGATCGAAGAGGAGAATGTCTGACATTGCCCCCCTCAAGAATGTTGGTAGGGGTGTTGAGATTATGGTAGTGTAAAGCCTTATTATCCGCTTGAGAGGTAGAAAGAGGGTGCGGAGCTTATTGGTAGCCTGCCCTTTTTTGTCGTTGTTTTTGTAAGGTTGTTATACATGCAAGATTAGTCCTTGCTAGGTTTGGTATTGGCTAAAGCCAAAGGAACTTCATAATTAAGCAACGACAAGAACCCTTGCTTCATGTTGATAATGCCATCATACTCAATCATAAACTAAGTACCTATAAGCATCTCATATTCGTTATTCTCCAAAGCCACTGCAAGGGCTGATAGAATAAGCTTCCCAATTCGGATAGGAAGCGACGAGTAAGCACCAAGTGCTTGGGTGTTGTTAGGACCAGCGGTTCCATAGTCTTGGTTGTACTCCAAGTCAGGTGCAAGCTTGATATTTTTCATCAGATTGGAGGAGATTACGTTCACTGGGGAGCCTGTATCTAAAATGGCCATCACCCAAAATTTTTAAATCACCACTTTGACCTTTGTGAGGATCCCCCCAAAAGGGGGTGATAGCGCTAAGACCTCCCTAAGATGGAAATTGGAGGTTAGTTTACCTGCAGTCTCAGGGTAATTTTCTGTGATGGACTTCATGGGGTGACTATGCTGGATAGGGCATATAAGATGAGACACCACCTCATCTGCGTCTCTAGCAGTATCAATAATAATTGGTTCCTCCAGAACTTGGCTGAGATACGTTTCTTTGGGTATAGTGGCTTCATCCACTCCTCCAGCATTTAATCAATTGGGGACTTCCACCTCAGCAGGTGCTCCAACTATGTAATATCTGACCTCATCCGTATCCCCCTCAGAATCATCCCCTGGGGTATTCATGACGCAAGGTAATGGCATTAGTTGGTTGAATGAGTTAGGCACATGAGGTTTGTCAGCAATAGGTGTGCCTTTCCCTATGCTAACATTTCTTTTCCCTGCTCCTGTTCCTCGGCGTCAGCTTTCTTTTTCCAGCACATAGCCCCCATGTGGCCGACTTTGTCACAGTATTCGCATCAAGGGCGTTCAGGATGTTTGGGTTTGAGGTTTTTCTCTTTAGGGCCCATTATCTGAAGGGGCTCCTTCTTGTCCTCAATAGCTAGGGCTCGAGGCTTAGGCTTTTGATCATCAATGGTTAAAACGCGAGGTCAAGCTACTGCTCCACGTGAAACATCAGGCTTATGGAAATCAGCGACATCTATTAATGCCTCCTTTATATCTTGGATGGTATGGAAATAGCGTTTAACTGAAGTGATGTGCATCTCTAGTGGTGGGTAAGAAGCCACTCCAGTCAAAACTGTGGCTATAGCATCATCCAAAGTCATCATCTTTGAGGTTAACAACGTCTGTGCTTCCAAATAAAATCGTTCCACAAAAGCGACCACTGACTCTCCTTTTCAAATAATCATACGCATGAAGGCTTTCTTTTTCATGCTTAAAGCTTGTTTGGAGCTGAACGTATTTATGAGGGCCTCTTTAACCTCAGACCAGGTGCTAAGAACATCCATATGTGGGACCATCACCTCTTGTGCCATGCGACTCAAACAGGAAAGGATATGTTTGGCCTTCTGATGATCAGTGGCCCCTTCCATAGCTGCTTCATAGATGTATAAAAATGAGGCGATGCTACCTTCTCCAGGGATGAACTTGTCTTTGAACGTTGGTTTAAATGAACTAGATTTACCCCAGTCAGGGTATGAATAGCTGGAGCTTCTGTTATTGGGGTTTCAGAATGGTAGCTCAACTGATCAAAGGTCCATGAAAGGCGTTCAAACTGATCTTACATGGCTTCAAGCCGGGTTTCCATATTAGAGAGGGCTTCTAGAGGCCCAGATTCGCACAGTCTTAATTGAGCTTCGATCCCTGTTTATAAGTTTCAAAGTCTTCCACTTGGTCTTCCATTGCAGAGACTTGAAAACGAAGTTGTGACACCATGGAGCTTAAGCTTTATTAAGCAGTTTCCACGGATTTCACGCGGTTCTTCAGCTCTTCTTTCATTTGTTTACACCCTTCATCGTCATGAGGGTGTGAGCTTGGGCCTTGTGCTCCATCCTTGATCTGCTCATACTTTCGCTTGACCCGTGTTAGTTGGCTGTATACTTCCTTTAACAGCTCAGGGCTTTCCAGCGAAGTTTTTGTTTCTTGTGCTTCGATTTCACATGCAGTCAGACGACATGCCAAATATTTGGTATTTTCCAACGAAGCTTTGAGAGCTAGCTCCTTTCCTAGCTGAACAACCTTGGCCGCGAGGATGGCGGTGGTGCTAGATGGTTCAACCAACAGACGGCGTTCAAGCTCATCAACACGCGAAAAGGACTGAATTAACTGTCGCTCCACTGCAGCCATACGCAGTTCATATTTCTCTTGAAGGGCGGAGTCATTAGCTGAAAGGTCATGACGTGTTTGCTCATTTTGCTTTTCAAGTTCTTTAGCAAACTCTTCCAACAACGAGCGAGTGCTAGTGGAGGATGCGTTCATTTCATCCCATAATTTCTTCATGACCTCCTTGACATACTTTACAATTTCAGTATCCAAAATGGTAAGTTGGTCATGCATCTGTATGATGTAGTTGCAATTAGCTTCCACACCAGATTTAACTGCCCCAAGATGTTCAGAGGTCAGTTGATACAACTTTTCATAGGCTGAATTCAGAGCTGCATGGGTATCTAGGTGTTGATGAAGTTCTTCATGATGGCTGGCTAAGAGATGCATCATATGGACCAGAGCAGGGTGAGCAAACTTGTGGACATAGGTGGTCAAATTTGTAAGCTGACCATAGGTCTTTGGGAGGACACTAGTCTCATAAAGAAATAGGTGGCGTTCCTCTACCAACAACGCTCATTCACGAGATGCAAGGTCGCCTGGGTTAAGGATGCCATGAGTGAGGTCTCTTACAGCTTCAGTGGCTGGGCATGTGAAGTGATGAGACTCAGGTATTAATATGGGCTCAACTTGTTCTTCTTCAAACATTAAGGCAGTAGGACTGTCCATGTGATCATCTTCTTCAGTTCCTTCCTCAGTTCGCACCCATCAGGTGACACTCTCCATTTCTTTTTTCTTTTTTAATACTTGTCAAAGTATTCAGGGGACTCAACCCCCACATTGGGCTCCAATTTGTGGGATCCGCTAAAGGAGGCCACAAATAATATTTTTAAAACGGAATATTTTACTTTTTATTAAAAGTATGAAATAATACTTGTTTTGGTTTTTTATGTTTTTTTTATTAAACAGGCAGGGCAAAACCAGATAAGTCCCTTTGTCAATATAAGCTTTTCCTATTTTAGCTAGTTTGAATTTTGAGACCATCAGTATTTGAGGCAAAAGAATGCAAAGCTCAGTCTTCTAAATTAGGGAATATAGGCTTTTGGCCTATCAGATCAAAGATGAAAATTTTTTAGAGGTAAAACTGACCCATGCAGTAACGATTTGATGAATCATATCCAATCACCATTGAGTAAAATCTTTTCACCTTGGCGGTGATCTGACTCAGATGGTAATGATTGGGTATTTTGGCGGTGGTCAGAATCAGAGGGCAATGATTGGCTAATGCTTACCCTATCATCCTCAAGTAAAATCTTTGCACCTCAATGGTGGTTAGACTTGGATGATAATGATTGGTTAACTCACACCCAATCATTAACGGTTAATATCCTCTTGCATTGCAAAGGTTCTGATTCATGTGATATTATACTCCTCGTATTTGATCAAGGAGTCAGAGTATTTCTATTATTAATATTTACCATTTTAAGCCGATTCTTATGATAAATTGTATTCCTCCATTTGTTAGGATCCCACCAAGAATCCACTAGGGTTTTTTCATTGTGGGAAATCATATCGTTGATATCCCCATTATTATTTAAAAATTTAGCAGGTGATGGGCCAATCATAAGAGCAGATTTGTGGAACATTAATACCAACATTCTTTTTCTCAGATCAAAGAGGAGAATGTCCGACAGCTTCATTTGCTCCTTGGGTCCTTCATCCGCCAGGTTATTGGTTTGCGCTCATATCAATATATTCACCCTCTAACTGTCTGCTGATATAGGAGTGTGTTGTACTGATTGACTTTTGCTGAATGTACAGGATAGTTTCAGGTGGGATGTTTAGTTCAGGATTATGGAGGTAGAGAGTCCTAGCTCTACTCTGCTTAACTTTTCCCTGATTGTACTGATCCTGCAGTAGGTAATGGACCCAACGCTTGGGACAACCTTTTGCCTGGTGCCCAGAGTTACCGCACTCAAAACAATTGGCCCCATAGGACCTGCATCCTTGATTGTTTTAAGATAGCCCACACCAAAAGTTGGACTGAGGTCAATTGGGGTAAACAGGCCCCACCCAATAGTTGAACTGTTGATGGCAACTAAGTTGGGAGCGAGGTGTGTAGTAATAACAAGGCGGGGGTTACTAAATGAATGCTGAACAGGGCGGGATAATTCCTTAATAAGAAAGTCTGGTAGTGGAGGCGGTATGTTTCTGCTCTGTACTGGGCGGAGGAAAGGTAGAGGATAGATGGTATAAAATGCAAACGATTTTAAGCAAAGGTACGTCATCCTCTAAATAGGGAGCCATGACATTGTAAAGGTCACAGTATGGCTTCACCGCTGAGTTCATCACTTTGCATATGGTGGATTTTGTTAAAGTACCTGCCCTGAGTAACACGTGAGCTTCTTCCATAGATTGATCAGCAAATGCGGTGAGGGTCTCATTATGCTGAAACCCCAATGGTCAAGACCTCAGCCTTCCACTATGACATCTTTGCGATTCCTCTGAACAACCACAACACAGTATTCTTCACTTCTTGATAGGTAATGGAACTGTTTAGAAGATAGCAAGTAACTTGGTCGGCACTTCCAACATCCAAGGTAGATATTAACAATTTTGCTTTATGCCAATCTGAAGCTCCCTCTGTTGCAAACTCAAATTGCTTAAAAAATCATGGATGTTCCCATCACAAACAAATGGAGGCATCCTATTTTTACTTCCTGCAGAAGCTCATCCTTCCATTTGTCTACAGCATCTAAGGAAAGCTTGAGTTCTGTATATTCAACTGGTGCAGCGTGTCAGAAAGATCCCTTGTCAAAGCAAGTCTGATGCAACATGGCTAGTGACTGAGGAATTTTTAAAATTTTTGTTATTGATCAATGGTCCCCCTGTAGTGAGTTCCACTGTTATAATTTCATTGGTAACTCAGAGATACGCCGAAGGGGTTTTTCACAGGGCTAAGCTCACTGAGCAATAGGACTTATTATATGACAATCGTCATCCTTGAAACAACGTACTAACTTTTAATAAATTTGGAGCAATTGCCCCAAATACACTCTTTTATTTTATTTAATATATATACAGCGGATCCTCACTGTTCTGCTCGCTCTAAACTACTAACAATCCTTTTTTTCAATCATCTCATCTTGCTTATAGATCAGTGGCTTCCTATGATACCATTCCCTCAAATCAGGAATTTAGTTCCGCCGTATCTCATTTAATCCAGCAGAATATGGCAGTCAATTCTCTATCACCTTAGTTCAAGTTGATCCACTCATTATTTGTTGTACATTGGCATCACATTATTCATCATTCATTAACATTAACTTATTGCCTGATTCAGATGTGATCCAATATTATCCTTTCAATCCAATAACGCCTCATCCTAAGGCGCTCAAAAACTCGTAACTCATATCAAGATTGTCAGATTCTACCCATTTTGCCTTAATGATCTAGGGCTTATTGTCCATTCATATCAGAATTGTAACATCTATCATATTTTCCTTAAATCAAACTTAAGTTTAAGTTATTTAATTATGTCTATGACTTAAAGATTAGCTCAAAAACTATCTTTAATGTCCTATATACTGCAAGTTCTTATGGTGGAGATATACGCGTCTGCAGACTTAATGACAAGGCTCAATTCTTTAATTACTAGAGAACTTACAAGTTTAAAATTATGATGACGCATTACTGCAAAAATACAACTTGTTAATTTTAATGAGATAAAAATCATGGAGTATATCACTCAAATAAAAAAATAAAAGTTAGTTAATGTCATAAAAAAGACAGAAAAAATAATATATAGTCATATATATTAGAGCAAATGGATTGAGTAATATTCAATAGCTAATTCTTTTTTATTTAACTGAGGTAAGCTGACCAGGGGACGGACATTACTGAACTAAAACTAAAATTATAATAAAAAATAACGATCCAAATGAAACGCCCAAAATGGACAGATTGATTGAATCGTACCTAACAAAATATCCAACCAGGTGGGCAGCAAATACTGCTATCCCTCCATGGTGGATGGGAAAGGGATCAGGGGGTTCGTCTTCAGACGCATCCATCTCAGTCCAGAGTAGGGTGCGTGTTAAGGCAGATAGTAAGGGTGTGGGGGCGTTGGTGGCATGGGGTTTGATATCCTTAATGACTGGAACTTCAAAATAGTTGCCAGCCATCATTATCCCAACGATGTATTTGCCCAAAGGGTATTAAGCTTTGAGGCGGGCGTCTGGGAATTTAACAAACGTGGCAATGTTGGTTTGGGTTATTTTTGCTTTTGGATTCCGTGCTACTGTTACCACGTTCTGGATGGCTTCAGTGACGTTTTTGTGTAAAGTTTTCATGATCTTACTTTATGCAATAAGATTTATGGGGATGACGGGAGGTGGAATTCCTCCTTTGAGCGCAGCCACAGATTTGGAGGCAGCTTTGCAAAGTGGACAGCAATCTGGTGTGGCGGCTGCTTCTACTGCAAGCTGGTGGTCACTGTAGAACTGTTTGGCATTAGGTTGTGGGACATATTTTTGAGGTGGGAATTTTGCATCCTATTATGCGTTACAGAGCCGCTTGAGTTGCAGCATCAGTTCTTCAATGACGTTACCTGATTCATCAATTTCAAATAATAATTCTCATGGATTTTGGTTGAATTGGATTGGGGAATCAGCGTACGGTTGAGGTTTGTTCAATTTGTTTGCAGATGCATGGGATCAAACTGGGATCCAATCTGATGTTTGGTTGGATGAATTATTTGTGACATTGGGGAAGGGTGGGTGCTGATTGGCGTCTGTAGGTGCAGCTGCAGCATCAGGCATTGGAGGAGGGGAAGGTAGGATTGTACCCCAAGTCAGAGTTGGCGCAGGGTGGGCGGCAGATTGGTGGGCGTCAAGCAAACTTTTGGCGTTGGCATAAGTTTTTGAGTATTTGCATTTACATTTTGAGTGGTCTAACTCAAAACAGGATGGAAAAATCGTCCGTCCGCCCTCAATGCGGGCCCAGTTTGGATGGTCAGGGGCAGATGGGATGGTGGCATGAGGGGGAATTGCTAAGGAAATTTTTGTAAATTCAGGGCTGATCGTGGCATATGCCTGAGGCCCAGAGAGGCGTGTGGCCCCATTTGGGACCACAAATTGTATGATGGGGTTGGAGCCATAGGCTGCCAAACCTTCCATCAGCTCCTGGTGGAGCACTTTGGGGGGGGGGCAAACCCGCGAACTGGACCACCAAGGTGGTGTCCGTTGGGAGCTGAGTCCAAGATGTTGGGAAGGGAATATTTTTGAAAATTAATGGCACCATTGCCACAGTGGCTGCATTGGCTTCACAGGGGAAGCCAAGATCAAAGTACCCCTTATAGGGGCGGAAGTCAATAAAACAGGCTGGTGTCATCACTGCGTGAGCCATTTTGATAATGGCTTGGTCATCATAGGGGAAGAATTTCCCATCTTTGACCCTAAGGCCAAAACACATGTTGCTCCAGGGGAGCACCAGGGGGCAGCGGGGCACCACTTTGGTTTGGGTGAGATGGGCATCGAGATCCTTGGGAGGAATGAATCGTCCCAAGGGTTTGGATTGACTAGGTGAGCCAGTTTGAGCGCATTTTCCTGTCAGATGGAAAACGTAGGGGGAGTTTCGCTGCTGCCCCATGCTGGGACAGCCAGCGGGGAATCCAAGGACATCAGAGCACAACTACAGTGTCTGATTAAGTGTTTGCTTTTAATTTACTGAAATTAATTCTCTTGGAAAGTTACGCCGAGCAGAGAGGGATTCTCAATAGCTAATTTTTTTATATATTTTATTGTATGATTACAATATTGAAAAATTTTATTGTATATACTAGGAATATTTGTATAATAAGTGACAATTATCATTAAGATTACTTGCAATCAATTTGGTATTTTAGTGAAAAGATAAACGTTTCATTAAAAAGTTATTAACAAATAGATAAGGTTGTTGTAAAAAGTTTTTTTTTTCACTCAACCACTTTTGAGCAATTTTAAACTATAAAAGCTAATTTTAACCTCCATTGACTTTCTGCAATACTCTTTCTATCCAATGCCCTTGGCTTCACCATCTGCCTCTCCAATGTGGGGCAGCGGTGCTCCACTTGCTAGTATTTACCACCTGGCAGACAAATGCATGCAGACTTGCTCATCCAGTCTTCCAAATACATCTCAACGCTCTGTCCCTCCAAGGGACTTTAAAACACCTCGCAGAGTCCACCCAACCTGCCCCCCATCCCCTAGCCCTATCTTTCTCCACTATCTGCTTTTACCTCCGCATTGAGTATGGCCATCTCTTTCCATATGCCAACAAAGCGATAATTGAGCTGGCAATGGCCACCTTTGCACCCGCAGGATCTAAAGACTTTTTGCCCTTACAAGGGCTATTCTGATATATGATTCCCCACTGAAGAGGACATGGCCGCTGTGGCATCAACGCCCTAAATATACAAAAACACACCCATTACCACCACCCAAACACGTCTCCTTAATGATACCACACTTTTGGTGACCTTTGAAAACCTCCCCTCACACCTTCCCCCCAAACACTCTACGAGGAGTTTATGTAAGGGCTGTCCACTTATGGCACAGACCCCATCCTCTAATTCATTGTCCCAAGTGGTGCTGGGCACCTAGCGGCACCTTGGGCAATGGCCACCATTACCCCTATAAGCTAACCATGGCCCATCACATCCCACCGCATGCCTATATCCCATCTGCACCTGACCATTTTACTTTGGGCTCATATTGACAACAGTCACACAATTTACCCCTATTCCATTAGTTGGACCATACTAACAAAAAGCATGTCAATACAATTCAAACTCTGAGAACAAAGCTGACTCCACCCATGAGGCCATACTAACAGCGTTTGAGTGGGGATTTTAGCTGTCCCCACCCCCAGGCCAAGCGCTTAATATATCAGAAGCAAAATCTAGCAACCCAAGCCTAAGACAGCCAATTTACACCCAAGCCAACCAATAAGGAGCAGGTTTGGACCCATATTCAATCCAAAAATTTTCCCGCCCCAAAGCTTACCCAACCACATCCACCTATCACCAAATCAACCAAATTCAACCAGAATTCCTGGGACTTATTGGATGAAGTAACCAAATCTGGTGAAATTGTCCCGCCTCCGGCTAAACCAATCAATCTAGATCCTTTTAAGAATTCATACTTTGATGCCCCATCTCTGCCTAACTAATATGTCCCCAAACCCAAGTCTATCCCATACCAAAGTGACCACCAGCTTGCTACATTTACAGTGGCCACACCTGATAACCCCCGTTATCGCATACTGTGTGCAAAATCTGTCAGAGAATCTAAAAAGGGATTCACATCACCCAATTCCCCAACGATTTCCCAGCTATTGCAAAGAAAGAAATCACCCGCCTCACTGAATCTACCACCACCACTGTCAAGCATGCCACTGAACTGGGAGATTTTTCCACATCCAGACGTGTCACCAGAGCCAACATTAAAAAAGTTAGCCCAGCTTCCTAACGCCTGCATCCAAGCTGAACACTATGTTGCCAAACTACTAGAGGCTATTCACCTGACTCTCAACATTTCAATTTTAACGATTATCTGCCTCACCTTGACCCTCACCTCACAGACGCCCCAATTTACTTACTACAGCATTGATACGCCTCTTCAATTCTGAATTCAAAGATCCGTCTGATCCCCCCTCCCCCTCCACCATGGTGGTATAGGTGTCTCACTACTGTGCCACCTGGTAGATTGTTTTCTCATTTTTTATGTGTGTCCCGCTACTCATTTGTGCGGTTTATTCAGGTTTTTGGTTTGTTTAGTTTAAAAGTTTCTGTTTTGGTAATTTCCGTTCCTTGGTCAGTTTGCCTCAAATAAATTTAAGATAAGGTAGATGTAAGTCCTGGGGAGCAACTCCTGCAATTCAACAGAAAAGAGTTTAACTAAAGAACCAAGAAGGGGTCAAAAAAAGGCTGCTTCTCTTTACAAATAAGGGCGATTTAACCCATGATGTTAATAAGCGGTGTGTTACAGCCTTCCTCTGAAGGTTTTTCTTCAGAACATCTTTCCCATCACTAAAGAACTGGTGGAGAGGATTCAGGGTCCCTGTACGAAAGTGATGGTGGCATGAGGTAATCGCCAGAAAGTAGGATGTCACCCCTCCCAGGACTGAAAGTCCTAAACTAGAGTTTAAGTTCCGCTCATGGGTTACATTATTCCAAATAATATTGCCTTGTTTAAGATGAACTCAAGTTTGAAATTCCCCTCTAAACTCTCCAATATTTCGCCAAAAAGGTGAGTTCATACCAGTTGGTTTAAGAATGCACTCCTGTTTTATTCAAAATTAAATCAGCCCTATCTTCACTGTCTGTGGGTGCAACCCGTCACTTACCAAACAAATTGTCACTAACTGAAACCAGGTAACGTTTAATTTAGTTTTATAGAGTTTTTTTGTAGTGATCTTACCTGTAAGGCCGGATTCACATTGTTATCAAACGGTTATATTCTGTCAACCACCAAAAGTACGCTAGGCATGATTCTCTGACCTCAATACGCACCCCTTTATTCCCTACCCATATGGCTTTTAAGACAGCAGTCCACAACAAGTTCTGTTGTCATAAAAAGCTTTTGTCTACGTTATTTTAAAAAATCATACTAATAAACCCTTTTAGTTTTAACTTGTAATAACCCGCAATATCTTTAAGCTGTCATGTTCTCAGTTCTACGCAATGACTGGGCCATAGTGGCGATTATCAACACACTCTTGCCCTCCTTACTTGAATTGGGTATTGGCATGGGTCCCATCTAGGCCCCTCTTTTGATGCTTTTAAGAATTGCAATTTTACCTTGCTCCTTAAGGTACTCTCATCCCCAATTGTATAGTTTTTAGGTTATAACACAAAAATTCTCTCCATTGCTGCCTGAGATCTTCCCATGGTGTAGTATGTACCTGTAAAGGCTGCCTTCTTAGTTTCCCTCCCGAAGCTACCACTATCACTTGGGTCCTTATGGGGTTCTGGTAAATTTCATTGTAAAGCATCAGCACCAAGTTCATCCCATCTCTAATAGATTAAGTATTGTGGTCAGCTAATCCTCTGGCTTTCTGGCTTGTAACTTTTGTGCTATGCATCCATACTGGCAGGCTAATCTTAGTTTTATTAGCCACTTTCATGACATAAATGGCCAACCATTCTTTTTGGGTATCTCTACTCTTATTTTTAAAGTAGACGATATGATGTTTCATTATGCCATATGACTCTGCAATCTGTGTTTAGTATGGCGTTTTCTGTGTGGTCGATCAATGCATTTCTTTGATGCTTCCATAAAGTGGTAGAGAATTTTTATGAATCACCGTCTCTTTCCTCATGATTTATTTCATGTCAACCCCACTCAGGGAGGGTGGGTTCATCCATACCCTCCTTAGAGGTGGAAAATCAAGTCTTGGACACCTTAATGGAGTTGCAGGTTAGGTTTTAAGCATATACTGCAACTTCATCGATATTTTAAATATGTCCTACTATTACTGTTGCTCTACTGTACTTGGTAGAAGGGGATGTTTGCTGCTTGGTGCAGGGAATCCTGCGTTCAGACAACCAGGATGGAGTTCCCAAGCCATTGATCACTGGTTTCCTTGGTGATTTAAAGCCTGGTATCACTATCAACTTACCTTCTACATGTTTTCACATTAAAGTGAATTCCTCAAATCTTCCCTCCTTTGCTAAGTCTTTCGGCTTGATCTCCTGGTTTAGGACTTCATTTAAAGTTCTGGTTTCAATCTTTCTGGCCACTTTGATTCCAGTTTTCACTAGCTATTCCTCTTGGGAGCCTCAACTGGCTACCTTGGAACAGGCTGCTTCATTGGCCACTTATATTAATGCCACACTATGGAGTGCTCAAGTGAGGGTGTGAGGACTTCCAACGTTCTTCCCATCTGTAGCTGTAGTGGGAGGATCTAATCCAGCTGATTTTCTCAGATCATCTACTTTCCATTAGAATGTGAGTCCTGACCAGGTCACAGGCGCGAGCGTCTTTTTGTTGCCTAATCATACCTTTACCTCTCCTCGTCCAGTTTCCCCAAACTCAGGTAACTAGGCTCCTGTCATTGAGTATGACCTCAACGATCAACAGGTAACTTAAACATCAGGTGCTTTTATTGTCTGTGTTGTAATAAGCTTTAATTTATAAATTCTATCCTGCCTAGGAACCTGTTCCCCTGTCAGACTCTAGTCTAGTTAATAACCATATGATATAATTCTTCAACGAGACACTTAACGTGCTGTTGCAACTAAACAAGATCATTTCTGTTTTTGTAACCTAATGAAATTAGGCTATGATTTAATAAAGTGTCCATTGGTGCTCTCTTGAGTACCATAGTGGCAGGGAACTTTACTAGTTTAAAAGTAGCTCGGGATTTTGATCTTGATCTTGATATGAATTCATCTGTAATGGGAGCTTCATATGCCCCAATGGCTTGTTATAAAGTAAGGCGACCTATACCTTTTTCCATGCACAAGTTCTTCTTTTGCGATCTGCTTACCAAGATGTCAGGATTGCTTTTCCCAGTTATACTGGGCGTTGCTTGTGGCTTCATCAACAAGTAATTACCAATCTGGTTTTCAATTTACTATACTTTAAGAGTATCCATTTATGGGCAAATATCTCATTGATACGTTTACTTCCTCAAGGGGAATGGGCTCCATCACTTCAACACATTCACTCACAGAGTTTTCTCCAAATTTTCCCTCCAAGTTACTGCCATATATGAATATCTTCAATATGAAAATCTAATTGCCTCTCGTTTCACTCTGAATATGATTTGGCTTTTTGTTTGACATGGATTTAATTAAAGCTAACTGCCCATCATATCCATATACTGAAAAAGAAGATAAGGCTCTGGAGATCTGGTTGAGGATTTGCTTCATAAGGTAGAAATATTCTAGAAATCCTCACCCATTGATTCTCCCAAAGTCTTTTCCCAAAGGGTGATGAACTATTAGACCTTACATGGATTACAAGCAAATTGAATAATATAATGGTATATGATCCATATCCCCTCAACTTTGAACAAACCATCGTCTATGAGATTGCCAAGATCCAGATTTTTCTAAACTCGACCTGTAAATGCCTCAATCAAATCAAAGTAGCAGAAGGTCAGGAGTGGGTCATGACCATCCATACAAAGATAGTACCTTTCAGTTCAAAGTAATTCTCTTAGGCCTTAAAAATGCACCTGCCACATTCCGTTACATGATTGATGACTTCCTGGAGATTTTTTGTTTCACCTGTGCATTGGCATATATTAACAATTTCTTAGTACACTCTCCGACTCATAAGCACATGTAAAGGATCTTAAAGTAGTTTTATATGCCATTCAGAAAGCGGATCTGTATGTGAAGCCATCAAAGTGAGTGGTATTAGGATTTTACTCTGGGTAATCTAGTTAGTAAGAACGAGTATAAAATCTCCCTAAACTCAAGGCCGTTTTCTTGTGGCTCACTCTTACCACCCAAAAGTATCTTTGGTGTCTTTTGGTACCATTGTTTTCCTTGTAAAGTTCTCCTTGCTATCTCAGTTGGCGGCGCCCCATCATCCTCTAATTCGAAAATGTTCCATTTAAGTGGATGGATGTTTGACAAAGCATGTTTAAAAATTGTCAGAACTCAAACCAATAACAGCGATAAAATGGATAGGTTGCACTCAAGATTTATCTTACTACTTATAGATTCTTTCCTGACCTTAATTTAAAAAAGGCTTCAGCCCAAGAATTATCTGATGGAATGAGAAGAAATCCATATTCAATTAGAACAAAGGTGATAAAGAGGCTTCCTATCAATTCTGGACAATTACCATGCCACAAAGGAAACTCTTCATCACATGCCTCTTCCTAAAGCAAAAAAATGATTTCAATCATCAGTTCAACAAGAAATGCCCCATGCACAACAAGCTTTTATACCCTATAGATATCACAAACTTTATATAAATGAATTACTTTTTAGTCATTTATAATCTTAAACAAACTTCCTAAATTTTTTGACTTTATTAAGGTTTTTCAGCATATTTGATCATCCCAGTGGCTCTGGCACCTTACTGTTTTTTATAAAAGAAGAAATGTCTGACTCTGAGCAGCTTTGAAAACCTGTTCCTTGCCCAACCCTGCTATTTACAGTGCCAACAATGCTATCACGTAATTATCTGTAGTGCCTCCAGTTCTTAAGCATGTGGATCCAACAAGCTCTTTATTGTGGCATGTGATGCCGTCATGGCTGCAGTGTGGCCATGTTTCTTCAGGCACATGAGGGGGTAAAGCATCCTGTCACTTACTTTTTGTGAAAGTTCTCCTCCTTAGAGAAATCATGATTCATTTGTTATAAAGATTTTATTGCGGTAACATGGCCACTCACAGATTTGCTTAACTTTCTCCAGGGAGCAAAATATGAATTTATTGTCAGAATGGAGCAACAGGCCCTTATGTATTTTAGGAAGCCTCAAAAGCTGACTCATTGCCAAGCTCCAGACCTATCACAACCTCTTTAGCTTCAGTTTCATGTATGAGTTTGTGATGAGTGCTCTGAATGTTCTTCAGATAAGTTAAGTTGCTACTCCTCTATAAATCCTAGTGAGGAGGTGTACGCAAGGACTGATCATTGTTCTTCCTCCTTCCCAGATCTTTTAGATTGCTCCTCCTGTAATTTCTGAGGTGGAATGTGCCCCTGATGTGCATATTGTTTCTCAGGTACTAGCTGGTCAGACATCCTGCTAGACGGGGCAGAAGTTGCTGAACAACTGATACATTCAGCCTACAAGCAGACTCAGTATTTGCTGTAGAATGGAATGCTTTTGTTCAGGATTAGAGCTAAGGATCCTCCCCAGCTTAGTGATGAGCTAATTTGCGCACATCATGATCCCCAGCAGTAAAAGACCTGTGAAATAAGAAATGTACTGGTAAGTTGAAATGGTCATTCAACTGGCAGCTATTTTTAAGGACATTATGGATTAGATCCTAAATTTTATGACTTTTTCTTGGGAAAGATCAGATAGGTTGGTTAAGAATGGTCTGCTATAAAAGTTACAGCATGCAGAAGGCCCATTGACCTCTTCATCAAATGACTTCATTTTCAAGCTTACATTTCCATTAGTTTGATGCAATCGTTCTAATTGTAGACCATTTTACCAAAATTTTCCCTGGTTATCATATGTCATCCAGCAATATCCTCAGAGGAGGTGGATAGTCTTTTCGTTTAACATGTCATTTCTATGTTTGTCCTAAACAAGGAAATGGTGAGTGACTGGGACCCCATTTTAACACCCATTTTTGGAGCACATTGGTAGGCATTCTTAATATCAAGCCCTGTCGCTCCATTACATATCACCCACATTCTGAAGGTCAGATTATAAGGGTCAAATAGATGCTAGAGCAATATTTTCGCTGCTATTCCTCTGCTGGCTAGGATACCTGGGCTGCTGATATTCCTTTGGTGAAGTTTGTGTACAAAAATGCAACCCACTCATCCTCCAGATTTTCTCCATATGAGGCCACATTAGGGTACAGCCCTCTTTTCAAAAGGCCCCTGCCTA
Organism: Massospora cicadina; assembly: GCA_022478985.1. NCBI lineage: Eukaryota > Fungi > Entomophthoromycota > Entomophthoromycetes > Entomophthorales > Entomophthoraceae > Massospora > Massospora cicadina. Next base: position 61,816 of record JAKSZP010018650.1, read on the forward strand.
GCCCTGAAAGTCTTTGCTGAAGAAGAACACTTGATGAAGATCTAAAATACCCAAACCCTGGTTTGGGAGCACTTAAAAAGGATATCAGTGGCTACAATAAGTTCCTGGATTGCAAGAGACTTCCCACCTATGAGTTCAAGGTGGGTTCCTTATTCATATTGGACACGCCCACCTCCATATGAAGGTCCCCTCCTGAAATTTGTCAGTATGTGCTCTGGGCCCCAGGTTGTAGAGGAAGATTTAAGCATAGGGGCTTTTTGCTGATACTCCTGTTTCATTAGAAGCATCATAACGCTTCCACGCATCCCATTTGTCTCTTTCAAGGGTAAGGAACAATCCTTGCTGTAACAATATTGGTGGATGCCTCTAAGGAGGCCAAGGTTTAGCAATCCTAGAGTCAAGAAAATCACTACCCTTTGGTTCAGTACCTGGCTTTCTGAAAAGGGTCAACCTCCTACAAAATAGCTGAGTAAGTGCCAAGGGCGGTACCAAATGCACAGAGCTGGTGGAGGCCTTCCACAAAACAATCCCCAAAGCTCTTTGACCTCCCCAGAAGGTCACCACCCTCCTGTCCATTATATTTATAAGGCGCATAAGTACTATAATATTTTGCAAGTTTCTGGTGGTGGCGCTCCTCTGTTTAAAGAATTAGAAAATGTAAGGCCTGAGGAGCACCCCCTGCACCTCAACGGGAAAATGTTTCTCTTATAAACCAAGAAGGAGTAAAAAAGGATGCTTCTCTTTTCATTTACATAAAATTAAGCTCATGTTGTGGATGACTAATGTGTTACAGCCTACCCCTAAATGTTTTTTTCTACCAATCTTACTACCACCAAGGGGTTAGTGGAAAGGATCCAGGGGATTTGTAAGGAAGTGATGATGGCCATAGCTCAATGCCATAAGGTAGGTCATCTCCTACAAGGGTGTAATGTGCTATAAAGTAGTCCTTCAACCCAAAGGTGTAAATTTTTAAAAATGCAACCAAATTGTTGAAATTGAATTTGCGTTTTTAATTCCCCTCATAACTCTAAACTTGTCACCAAAGAAGATAAGACCATGCTCAGTAGGTTTGGTGTACCAAACCTGTTCAAATAAAAATGAGATCATTTTAACTTTTATATCCATGGGTGCAACCTGTCAGACCACCACATAGATCATTGCCATTAATCAAGGTGGGATTGAATAAAAAATGATTCCATATTTTTTAATAGTGATTAAATTATCAGGCCAGAAAAAATTGCATCAAGAAAGAATTGTCAGGTACTGGTGTACCGATTTCCTGATTGGGAGTATCTAATCATGATCTAGCATAACCAAGGTTTTTGATACTGTATGACAAGGAAACCAAATGCGTCAAAATATAAGAAAATGCTGGGTATAGTGGTATGGGAGTTTAACAAAGATATGTTTTGGGAGGGGAAAAGTGAAAGGGACTCTCTTGAATTTTGGGGTGGTAGATCTGTATTGATAACACTTTATTAAATAACGTTAATAGTGTCTTCATTATATAGATGATTTTTATTGACCACAAAAACTTACTAATATAAATACTTTGGTTTTATATTTTATTTGACCAAGGTAAGCCGACCAGAGGATGGATATTACCAAACTAAAAAACTAAAACTAAAAATAACGCAACTAACTCAAACAAAACTCCCAAATGAGCGGATTAAATGAAACACACTAAACAAAACAACCAACCAGGTGGGAAGCGGAGACCGCTTATCCCTCTATGGCGGAAGGGTAGGGGGAATTGAGGGGCTCATCTTCAGCAGCAGATTCCTCATCTAGAGTAGGGTACATGTAAAGGTGATTAGCAAGGGTTTCAGGGCATCAGCGGCATGTGGTTTGATATCTTTTATGATTGGTACTTCTGATAAATTGCCAACCATAAAAATGGCCGTGATATATTTGGCTAAAGCTTTTTGGCTTTAATGTGGTCTTCTGGTAATTTAATGAATGTGGCATATTTGGTTCAGGTAATCTTAGCTTTAGGATTCCGTGCTACAGTTACCACGTTCTGGATAGCGTCATTGAAATTTTTGTGCAATTGATTAATATTAATCTTACTTTTTGGGGTGAGAGTTTTGGGGATAACAGGAGGTGGAATACCTCCTGTGAGCATCGCCACTGATTTAGCAGAAGCTTTGCAGAGGGGACAACAATCTAGTGTGGCAGCTGCTTCTACTGCAAGCTGGTGGTTGCTGTATAATGATTTGCCATTTGGCTGTGGGGCATATAAACGAGGGGGGAATTTGGCGTCCCATTCTGCATTACAGAACTGCTAGAATTGAAGTGATGATTATTCAATAAAATTATCTGATTCGTCAAATTCAGCCAATAACTCCCATGGGTTCTGGTTGAATTGAATTGGGGAATTGGCGTATGGTTGAGGTTTGGTTGATTCATTGGAGGAAGTATGGGATCAAACTGGGGTCTAAGCCAGTGCTTGATTGAAGGGAGCTTTTGTGGCACTGGAGCGAGGAGGAAGCTGATTGGTGGCTGCAGGTGCAGCTGCAGCATCAGGCTTTTGGGGAGGGAGAGTTAGGATCATACACCATACCAAAGCTGGTGCAAGGTGGGCGGCAGATTGGAGGCTGGCAGACAAAAAAATCAGCACCGTCAGAATCATCTAAGATGAGCACTTGCGTTTTGAGTGGTCCAACCTAAAACAGGATGGAAAGATCATCTGTCTGCCCTTGACATGAGCCCAGAACATGTGGTTGGGGCAGAGGGGATAATGGCGTGCGGGGGGAATCGCCAGTGAAATTTTGTTTCATTTAGGGCTGATTGTGGCATATGCCTGAGGCCCAGCGAGGCATGTGGCCCCATTTGGGACCACAAACTACAATATGGAGTATAAGCCATAGGCTGCCAAACCTTCCATCAGCTCCTGGTGGAGCACCTCAGGGGGAAGGTGAGTGGGAAAACCAGCGAACTGAACCACCAAAATGGTGTCCGCTGAGAGCCAGGTCCAAATTGTTGGTAGAGGAGTATCCTGGAAGACTAGGGGCATAGTTGCCACAGTGGCAGAATTGGCTTCACAGGTTAAGCCAAGATCAAAATACCTCTTATAGGGGCAGAAGTCAATAAAAGTGGCGGGAAGCATCCCCGCCTGAGCCATTTTGATAATGGTTTGGTTATGGTAGGGGAAAAGTTTCCCATATTTAACCATAAGGCTAAAACGCATTTTGCTCAGGGGGAGCACCAGGGGGCAATGGGGCACCACTAGGGTTTGAACGAGGTAGGTGTTGAGATCCTTGGGAGAAACGAATTGTCCCAGGGGTTTGGTATGACTGGGTGAGCCAATATGAGCATGTTTTTCTGTCAGACGGAAAATTGTGGGGGGAGTTTCGCTGCTGCCCCATGCTGGGACAGCCAGCGGGGAATCCATGGACATCAGAGCAAAACTATGGCAGACTTCAAGTTTTACTTTTCAATCCATATAATTTTGCTCAGAAAGTTATGCTGAGTGGAAAGAAAGTACTTTAATTATATATTCCATTCCTCTTTCTGGATATAACAGAGCTTAATTTGTTTTTGTAATAATTACTATTCTTCTTTTTCTGGGATTCTGGAATTATTGCTTGCACATGATTTTAAAGTCAGGTAGAATTGTCTCAATTTCATAGCACTTATTGTTTGGTAAGAAATTAACCAACTTAAATTTACCACATAATTTCTTTCTTTCTAGCCAATATCACTTTTGATCATAGTTTATCAATCTAAAAGATTAATTATCAGGCTTCAGTTATAATCCTCATGTCAATCTTCAACATGACATCATCCCAACCAGGGCTGAAGCTATGACTATGGCCTTCCTCTGCGATTTCCTCAACAAAATACTCGCTTTCTTTAGGTTTTCTACTGGCTCCCAAGTGCTTTCCTCAGCTGAGTACCAATACCACTTGACCAGGCATTGAAACTTACCACGCTATATGCGTCTTCCGGTAATGGATTCAACTTCATAAAAACAAAGCCTTTGATAAGGGGGGATCTAGGTCTCTAACCTTCTGATGGGGTAGGGATTGATCATCTTTTTGAACAGTAGGTACCTGTGGAACACATCATGGATCTTCCATTCTTCAGATAGGCCAACATGGTAAACCAGCCTCCTAAAATCTTGTTTCACCTTGTAAGGTCCCACAGGCTGATGGGAATGCTTGTGACATGGTACATCTAGGGTATATTCCGCTAATTTAAATAGACCTCACTACCAACTCTTAACTGTTTCCCAGGTTTCCTCTTCTTGTCTACATATTTCTTGTAGGCTTTTACATCTCTCTGCAAGTTTGGCAAGTACAACGCGTGTGTTGATGGATCTCACTCAAGAAATCTCTTCCCATCAGGCTATTTGCTTCCATGGCAGGAAGTAGTTCACAGTGTACACCATATTCATAGTTGGCTTTAAAAGGAGACATTCCAGTAGAGTTGGAATCAAGTTTGTTAAAGTAAAACTATGCCATTGGCAACAAATTGACCCAATTACCTTGCTCTGCATTTACATAACATCATAGGTACTGCTTTAGAACCTGGTTAACCATCTCAGTTTTCTATCAGTCTGAGGATGATATGCTGTAGATAAACATCTTTTAATTCTGATGTCTGAGAGAAGTTACTTCCACAAGTGTGATGCAAATTGAAGGCCTTAGTTTGAGATAATTTCTATGGGGTACTATGGTGGAGTAAAAAATGCTTCATAATTAACTGGGTGTTTCTTTTGCAACGATACTTGTATTTTTAAGGATAAAGTAAGTCATTTTGGTAAACCAATCCACAACATCCAGGTTTGCATTAAGACCCTGAGAGAGGGGTAACTTAACTTTGAAATCCATAGAGACTGGTTTTTCAAGGTTTTTGCGCAACATTTAGTAGCTACAACTGGCCCTCAGGATGCCCACTGTGAGCCTTAGTCCATCCACATGTTTTAACCGACTAAGTAATTTGCTTCATTTTAATTAGACCAAGCCATTGAAAAGGTACGTTGAATGAGATGAACCATCTTATTCCCCCCATGGTGTCCAGCCATATCCACATCATGATGATCTTGTATAATATCTAAACGCTTTGGTCTTCTGGAACAAACTTACTACTTTTCAAATATACCATTTGACCTTTCAGTGATTGTCCTTTCTTGTACCATGCACTGTCCAAGTTCTGCAACGGTCATTCTTTATTTCTTGACAAAATGATCATAATTCTGGACTTGCAAAATCTTTTATCTGAACAACTAGTACAAGATGAAAATTTAGCTCATTAGGTGCATGGTTGACAGTAGCACCTGCGTACTGTACTTATAAATATCTTTATTGGCAGGTATCAGGTCAGGATGTCGGCTCAGGGAATCAGAGACTACATTAACATTTCCATATCTTATAGACAATATCCAAGTTATGATCCTCCAGATTAAGGGCTCATCTGACTTGCCGCTGGTTAGCTGTTGCAGGGTGAAAAATAAGTTTGATTTCTGTGGTCTGACATAATCTTCACAGGGTGTTTAGTCCCACAAAGATACTGACACCAGTGGTTCCATGCCTGAATGATAGCCAACATCTCTTTTGTTATATATAGGGTATTTACATTCCGTTAGTATGATTTTCTTAGAATAGTAGGCTATAGGATGCAGCCTCTATCATCCCTCTCCTTCAACACAACCCCACTAAGAGAAAAACTTGAAGCGTTGGTTTCAACTAAAAGTTGCTTTTCATAGTCAGGAATAGCCAACACAGGAGCATAAACAAAGGCTTTCTTAAAAAGGGAGAATAATTTTCTGTTATGAGTTCCAATTAATGGGCACAGAATCTGAAGTGAGACGGGGTAAGGGATAATGCAATGGTGGAAAATTCCTTGATAAAATTATAACAAAATTTTCTAATCTTAAGAAACTGCAGACCTCTTTCCGGCAGGTAGACGTTGGCCACAATGTGATTGCTTCCACTTTTCTTGGAGCCATAGTAACCCATTATTACCTACAAAATAGTCGTGGAACTCAACTTCCTCCTGTGTAAACTACCACTTTGATAGCATCACATGCAAGTTTTACCTTCCAAGCTTCTCAAAGACCAAGTTCAAATTAATTAAGTGTTCCTTTGATTTCTTTATAAGAATCAAAATTTCATTAAAGTAGGCTACACATAATTGGTCCATGTAGCCATGAAGCACCATATTTATCATTTGTTCAAATGTGCTAGGTGCGTTGCATAATCCAAGTTGGCATCATCGCATATCAAATAACACAAATCATGTCTTGAACGCGTATTTTACTCATCAACTTCTTTTATCTATATTTGGTTGAATGCATCCTTTTTTAGCACTATTGGTGCCCAACCCAAAAGGGGGAGCCGCCGCGCATCTTTATTTGCGGATGGGCCAAACATTGGGATTAATAGAAATAAAAAAATCTTAATATGACACCTCAGCTAACAGCCTAGGAAGCCATATCAGAAGGCGAGGAAGCTTTTGGGAAACTTTTGTCTGGCGCCCACTTTACCTGGCAGACCATGGTGGACAGCATCATGGTGGGAGCATCATCAACATGGGGCATAAGGAGGTGTAGTTGTGAGTTTTCTTCGTTTATAAGGCCGGCGGTGTCCATCGCCTCAACATATTGAGCAAGTTGATGCTCAGCAAAGGTGATGAAAGCTGGCACACAAGTTGAAATACTTGATGTGCCGTCAGTTTTTGGGATAATTGGGGTTAAAAAGAGAAGTTTTTGCCACATTGATACAAGCGCAGCGCGCAAAAGCGAGCTCCTCAATATCATATTTGCATCTTCCTTAAAAATCATGGGGAAAATTGGGGATAGGAATACCCTCAACTGGTTGAATGTATCCTTCAAGTCAACTTAAGATTTTGTCCCAGAAAACTTGTCACTCAAGTGATCAGCATCAGGCAAGGAATACTAATTCTTGATTGTTTCATCATTGAGCTTCAGGTATTTTATAAATGGATGTAGTCCCTAATTCCTATTACTAATAACTATCAAGGGTTATGAACAGGGAGAGCGGGACACCCGTATGAGCCCATTTTCAATCATGTTCTACATGTATTCACATAGGGCAACCTGTTCCCACTCATTGCAACTGTAGGTTGGTTCGTGGATGGGCTGCTTCCCTTATAATAAATTATTTGCATGGTCAAAGGGTCTCTGGACTATAAGATGTCTAGCTTTCTCTTCTCCAAACATAAAGACCATTTTTATAAGTATTCTAAAAAGTTTTCTTTACAAGGCTCCAAAAAGCCATCATGAACTACAGTTGCAGAAATTCCAGGACCTTTAGCTCCTTCTAAAGCGCTTTCAATGATTTTATCCTTAAGCTTAATTGTTTAAGTTTTAAGTTTTATTTGAGAGTACGCGACCAGAGAAAACATTCAAGGTTGGGGTGAGGTGAGGAGGAATGGAAATTCAAATAGAAAACCCGCCAACCGGGGGGACCAGCGAAATTCCTATCTAACCATGGTGGAGGGGGAGGGGGTCAGGCGCCTCCTTGGCAGCTGAGATCTCACAAAATACATGAGTTATGGCAGAGAGCAGTGGAGTGGGGGCGTTGATGGTATGGTGCTCGAGTTCATTGTATAGTGGGTTATCTAGGATGAGTATGGCAATGAATATCAAATTTAGAAATTTGGCAAGGACATGTTTTGCTTGGATGCGGATGTCAGGGAGGGAGGAAAATGTGGTGAGAGTTGAGCACGTTGCCTTTGATTTTGGGTTGAATTTCGCTGTCATAGTGATGGTGTGGACTGCAATGGTTGCTTTCATGTAAAGCGTGAGGATTTTAAGCTTAGCAATGACATAGAGGTCAGTGGGAAGATGGGATGGGGCAGGCCTTTGTCCAATAAGGCAGCTGATTTTACAATGCCTTGCAGAGTGGGCGACAAAAAGGTGAGGCCACCACTATCATCATAAGCTGGTGGTCACTTTGGTATGGAGCAGCGCATGGCTTTGGCACATAAAGGCGAGGAGGGAATTTTGCATCATAGTCTACATTTAAAAACTGGCCATAATCGATTGGTTCAGCTGAATTAGGAAAAGCTTCTCCCAATGGTACCCTTGTCCAGATACGCTCAGGGGTTCTGCTTAACCAAATTGGGGCATCCGCATATGGATGAGATTGGGTGGGTAATTGGGACTAGGAGTTGTTGCTTCAAACAGTTTTCCAGGCATCATCTTGATTTGCTGAAGCAAAGGGTTGCTGATAGTGTGCGCTGAATTGATCAGGATCTACCTGTTTAGGGAGATCCTGATTAGGTTTTGATCTCTCAGATGTGTCCCCATTTTTGTGAGAGGAGGGGGGAAAGTAGATCCCCAGAGAGCAAAATTTGCCACGTTGGTGGCAAATTAGCCATGGGGTTGGTGGCCCAGTGCAGCCGCAACATAGGAGGGGCACTTATGCTTTATGTCTTCAACCCAATGAATGAGGGGCATACAGTCCGTCCACCCTCCACATGGGCCCAGAACGGATGATCAGGTAAAGATTGTACTGAAGCGTGGGGAAGAATCTCAAGAATTTGTTACCATTATGGGGGTAGATTGTCGCAAAGGCTCAGGGTCCAGTGAGGTGGCTCACCCATAGAACAACAAACTGAAGAATGGGGTATGAGACGTAGGCGCTCAGACCTGCCAGGAGCTCCTGGCGGAGCACATCAGATAGGAGGTGAGTTAAAAGTTTGGGAACTGTACAACGAGGGTCATGTCCTCAGGCAACTGAGTGCAGTAGTGGGAATTGGTATGTTTTTATAACAATGGAACTGTTGCTGCAATTGTGGCATCAGCTTCACATGTGAAATCAAAGTCAAAATACCCTTTAAAGGGCAGAATTTTATGAAGCCAGCAGGCGTCATTACCACCTGGGCCAAGTTGGTGATTGTTTCATCATTGTAGGGGAAGAGGGTCCTATATTCAATCAAAGGCTGAACCTCATGTTGCTCCTGAGAAGCATTGGGGGCTGTGAGCTACCACCTGTGAGTGCGCGAGGTGGAGTTCTAGGTCCTAAGGCAGAATGAAGCGACCAGATGCGTTGGGTGGCTGACTGAGCTATCCAAGGCACGCTTTGGCAGCATTTAAAAAACATTAGGGGGCGGCGCTCCACTACCCCATATGGGGCAGTGAGCATCAAACTTATCAACATGAAAGGCGGAGCAGCGTGATGGTGAGTGGTGGTTTTAATAACTAAAATTCAGATTTAATCAAATAAGGGATAAAGCAAAAAACCCTTCAGCTTAATTGTGGTAGAGTTCTTTTCATAATTGTGCTGGAGTTCAACCTGGTTCCACCATGGATACCCAAGAAAAACAGAATGTATTGAACTACGCAGAACCTAAAACACAACTTGCATTTTACTTGCCCTAAAAACTTGAACTCAATTTTATATGAGCAGCGGAAAGCTACAGACTGTTCATCATGTTTTCATACTTTTAAAGAGGGTTTCTTGCTTATAAGCCCAGCATTCACAATGCATACTCTGAGATAGAATTCTTTGAGGCCCCAATTTTCAGAAAATCCTATGGTTTTATAACTCTCATCACAACATATAAGTTCAGACCTAATAGATAATACTGTGTATCTATTTCAATGATAGAACTATAGTTTGGGGGCTTTTTTATTGTGATTCCTTTTAACACAGCATACATCTGATCTTCCAACACCCACCATCAGACTCTGAGTGATATCTATAGTCTTTTTCTAGAAGCGTGGTGGGGTGGTGTCTGATTAAATCTTTTTAAATAGCTTTTTAACCCTTATATGAAGTAAAGTATTCCCATTTCTTCATCAAATCTGTATTTTAGAAGATATCCAGAGACATCTGTATTTATACTCAGCCGTTTTTTCTTAATGTTGAAAATCTATAAAGGCCATCTTAGCCTTTAACCTGTTATTAATGTGAGTTAATGCTTATGACAACTGACTTTCAAACAAATATTAAATAAAGCACAAATTCTCATTTTCTTCTATGGCGCTTATAAACCAACTCAGCGCTTCACCCATGAGTTGTGGACCCACTGCAATTATTTTTTGTGAATTATATTAATAGATCTCAGGATAAACTTAGAATATTCCCCACCAATGAAATACTCTCACTTTAGGTAAAGTAAATTTTTTAGGAAAGGGAACTGTAGGGTGTCATAGGTGTGGGGTTGGACGCACTCACTGTCTGCATATGAATGTATCATATTGATTTCAATAATTCGTTTTATAATTCTTTAATGAAGAAAAGATCATCATCAGAAATTGTTACTTTTAACCAGAAAGACATATATCAAAGCTCACAATAGTAAAATGCGGTGGGATATTCAATATATATTTAGTCAGTTAAATTTTCAGGAACTGGTGTAGCTGGTGACTGGTTGGTGGTTGCTAAAAACGAGCTAGCATAACAAATATTTTTTCTACAGTATGACAAGGACACTATATGTGTTCAAATATTAGAAATAGTGGGTGTGCTGGTATAGGAGTTGCCCATCGATATGACTTTAGGAGGATTAAAGTGGAAGGTAAGTTATAAGAAGCTGGGGTGGTAGATCAGGATTAATAATATTTTATTAAGTAACTTGAATAGTGTTTGCATATTTTATAATATTTTTTGTCTGAAAAACCTTGGCAATATAAATTATGTAGCTATATATTCCATTCCTTTTCATTAAAATACTAGAACTTTAGGGATTTTGGAATTTTGTGCTCAATCACTCTTGGTAATTAGCACCAGCTATGGTAACCAACTGATGCTCCCCTTGGCTCTCAATTCTATTTCTTAAGTTCTTGATAAATGCGCTAATTGAATTACCATTATTATTGAACGAATTTGGGTAGTAATAGTATGAAAACTATTACTTAAGTTGAGCTTTTTAGATCCACGTTGATTGTGAAGTCCAACGCTAAAGTAATGCAGCCTTTATTATCCTTGAAGGTAACTCTGAAACGGCAGGAAACTCTTCCTTTCTCTCTTCTTTTCTCACAGAGTATACGGAGACCTTGATAGCCAGGACTTTGGATATAATATATCCTAGCTTTAAACTATGATCCCTAGTTTACAATATAACCATTAATTATCAGTCTACATTATAAAAGTAATTGTTCTAAATCTATCTACTTTATTTTGGGGAAAACGAGATTTTTATAGGGAAAACAGCGCTAACCCATGTTGGCGCCCCACTGAGATAACGGCGTCCTTTTCAGTTGATTAGTCTTCATTAGGTCGTGCACATAAGGATTTCCCTCAATGAGTAAGTTGGGTTTCGCCGCCTACTAGACCTGCGACTTCTCAGGTCATCAATAAATGTGTCCCCTCATTCATTATTTGTCCTAAAAGTTGTTTTAGAGGCGTTGTCAGCACTTCAACAACTTCACATAAACCACACATTGACAGCAACAAACCCTGATCAACTCATACAAAATAATTAATTATCAAATAAAATTGATAACCTAAATACTCGTTTATTGCCAGGGATTATCCCCAGATGAGAATTAAGCTATCTGGAAGATTAATCTGATGGATCAACCATGGCATTTTATTTAATAATCATTAAGGCTACTCTACTGGAAAATAGTTAACATCCAAAATGATAACTTCTATACCCACTAGGAGCTATTCTATAGTGAACAAGCAAATTTATCTTATTTTAAGCAGCTTGGCAATATGAGCATATTAAAATCCCAACTTAGCCCCCCCTTGCCTAGATTACCCAGCAAAAGATAATATAGTAGGAAAAGGATGTTGCCTCAGGCCAGGGTCTTCATACTTCTAAATTAATTCATTGGAGCTCAGCTCTATCCATACTCAACGCTACTCATGCCAACCTTCAGCAATGCGTCCCCTCTTCCTTGCTTCTTACTCAATGCCACTTTTTTTAATTGCAGTTCCTGTGGCATCATACTGCACCAGATCTATGTCGGCCATCCTTGCCAAAAAATGAATTGGTCAACCTGTACAAACCTCTAGATGGGTTCCTATTAGCTCCTCGCCATTCAACCTGTATAAATCCCAGGATGGGTTCCTAATGACTTCTCATCATTCAAATTGTATAAGCCCCAAGATAGGTTCTAATGATTCCTTATCATTAACAATATCCTCATTCAGCTTCCCTAAGTCTTGTTCAAGCACCTGAGAGTTCTCATAATGTACTCACTTTCAACCCAAGCTGGTCTTACTGATACGTTTCATAGGGAGTACTCGTGGCGGATCTAGTTCTAGCCCATCCTGATACTACCCACAACTTATTACAATTATCTTAGGACTATTCTCAGTAAACCTAGTTGCAACCCAAGCTGGTCCTGCCAACCACTGGGGCTCTTTCTCGTCATAATTCATCCCCTCCTCCTCACTTGGTAGGTGGGAACACTACCAGATGCTTTTTCTGTGGCAAAAATAAAATTGATTTTTCTAATAATTTTTCTATTTATAACTTTTAATATCTTTTATTCATGCTTTTCATCTTTTATCATATTTTCTTTTTCTTTTTCTTATATTGTTATATCTTTTTATATTTTGTTCTCAGCATTGTTTGTCAACCCTAATATTTGATTAATTCTATCAGTAGAACTGTGAACAATCCCCTACTCGCATAAATTGATTTAATAATGTTTGCTCTATCCAAATTTGTCTGAATTTTATCATCTTTCTTGGCATTTCTTGCCTCTCTCAATAATTGACTAATTTAAAATTGAGTGACTTATCCACAATCTCTGGATTGATAACCTTCTATTTCTGACCTCATCTATTTCCTTGAGACTACTCCCAGCAGACCCTGTTTCAACCTGAGATGGTCCTGCAGCCAACTTTCATTTCAAGCAGATGTCCATAGGAACATGTTCCCTTGAAGTGCTAGATTGTTCCGCATCTAAACTGCAAGGCCCTATCCCAAAGTTTGAGAAGTCTCTTCCTTCTCATTAGGCAACACAAAATTCACCTTTTTTCTCGTGTTCTTCTCCCAATTCTGGGTGACAATATGTCCCTTCTCTCCACTTTTCCAATAGTGGTTAGTTGATTAATCCTTCCACTTTAATCCATCAGGGTTTTCCCATTAAGACTTAGCTCTGTTGATCAGTAACTTTTCCAAGACTCTCTAGAACGTCATCTTATAATTCTGGCGTAGTTTGCTCATCATCAGCTGTAATTTCCTCATAAAATTGATTAGGTCGTCATTAGTTGCTCCCAACATCTTAAGATGATCTATCATCTGTGATGTGGAAGTTTATTGTATCAGCACCAGTTCCATAGTGTGATGAAAGTTTATGTAGGTCTAAAGCACTGGCTGCATGGCTATACGTTTTAAAAATTAGAGAACTTTCACCTCAGCTATGATCTATGACTCTTGGTATAAACAATTGACAAAAAAAGCCAAGGTTTCGTCCTTTCTGAATTGTAATCAATAATATCTTAGCTATATTTGGCCATTCTGGTAGGGCTTCTAAACCAAGCGTAATCGCCTTTTTTACTTCAGAGTTTTCCCAATTGTCCCCGTTAATATTGGGCAACACCAGATTCTGGCAATTGTTGTTGAGGCAATTCATAACAGTTACTGTTTTTTGGTGATCCGCATACCTGATCATTGTTATTGCAAAAGGCAGAAAAATGCCGGTGCATTATCCTGGTGAAATGAGGGCAATTTCAGCATATTTTAAAAATTCAGTCACTCCACTGGCAGGGAATTTCTTGTCCAACAACCTGACTAACAATTAGTGTAGCTTTGGGAGTGATCTCCAACATAACAGCAAATGCTCCAGGAATATTTTTTGACATAGACTTCCCAACTGGAATTTCAAAGCGTAATATTGTCAGTTTTACTCTCCTTTAAATGAGTATAATCACACTTGTAATTTTCTAGTTCTCTATATGCTTTAACATCTGCACAATATCGCCTATATTGGCAGAAGCATTCTCTGTCTGCTTTGCATTTGGTCTTTTAAACTAACATCTCCATAATAAGTTCGCTCACCTTGCGCTTCAAGGAGGTAACCTTACCGTAAAGGTCATTATTGGCTATTCCAACTTGTTCAACCTCTTCCTCAGCTTTTTTCACCCGTTTCTCCAAAGTATCAAAACTGGCATGTATCACTGAGCTAAATACATTCTGATTGATGGTATCCAACTCCATCCAAAGTTTTTTAAGTTTACTCATTATTGATAATTGTTTATTTAAATTTTGGCTTCTTCATTTTTTACTTTTCATTTTTAACTCAACTACCCCTGTAGTGAGCAACAAATGTAGAAATTTGGGAGCTATAAGCATGAACACCTTTGGTAATTAGCACCAACTATAACTTCTAGATGGGATGCTCGCCTTGGCTCCCAATTCTACTGCACAAAACCTGATAGATGCGTTGATTGAATTATTTTTATTTACCAAATTTGGTAGTAATAGTATGAAGACTATTACCTAAGTTGAGTTTTCTTAAATCCACATTGATAAAAAATCCAACGCCAAACTGGTGCACGCCTTTCTTATCCTTGAAGTATCTCTGAAATGGTAGGGAAGTCTTCCCTCCTCTTTTCTCTTCTCTCAGTCTTCGTGGAGATCTTGATTGCCAAATACTTTAGACAAAGAATATCTCTAAACTCTATTCCCTAGAGTACAATACAACCAATGTATTTTAGTCTAAATTATAAAAGTGATTGTGCTAAACTTGTTTTAATTCTTTTATTTAAAGGAGGCAAGCTGACCAGGGGATGGACATTACCGATGATCAAACAAGATAAAACTTGAAACTAAAATAAAAAAAATAAAGTCAAAATGAGACAAATGGATCCACTCAAACTGACACAAAACTAAACAAAACACACCAAACAAGTCAGTAGCGGAAACTGCTATCCATCCATGGCGGTGGGTGAAGGGGGATTGGGAGGCTCTTTTTACTCATCTATTGTTGACATGTAGTAGCACAATGCTGATAGCAACGGTGTGGGAGCATCAGATAAATGGGGGTCAGATAACAAAGGGGTGCTTTAAACTCAATGTGTGCAATGAGGAGGGTGGAAATATAGTCTACAATTGCTTTTCCGCTTCAAGGCGTACTTTAGGTAGAGTGGTGATGTTTGCATGGTTGTTGCAGGTAATGCGGGTCTTTTGGCCAAATTTTGAAACTGCCACAACTTTTTTTACTGTTGAATTTGCCAGCTGATAGTATTGGGGATGGTTTTTCTGTTTTGGAAGCATGGCACTAGGAGAGGAGGTGGCAGGCCCGTAGCCAGTACTGCAACTATTTTTGCAACAGCTTTACAGGTTGGGTGACATTTGGGGGAGGCAACTGACTCTTCAGCTAATTAGTGATCACTTTTGAATGGGGTGGAATCAGGGTGAGGCGCATAATGGCACTTTGGTAATTGTGCTGAATAATCAGTATTGAGGTACATTTTAAATAAAGGGGCTAAGCCCAATCAGATTCAGGGATAATCTCGCCCAATTCATCAACCTCAACCAGATAATCCCATAGATTTTGGTTGAATTCAATTAGGTTATTTGCATATGGATTATCTGTTGCGTTTGTCTGGGAGGATAGTTTAGAATATACTTTAGTCCATTCTGGCTCCTGATTAGTGGGTTCAGGAGAAGAGGTTCGTTGAGGTAGTTTTTGGTTTGTTGATTCAGTGGCGCTGTGGCTACAACGTTGGGCGGAGGGGGGAAGGATAGTGCACCATTTGAAAAAATGTTATTGGATTGGCTATGGGGTCATCGTGCAATGAGTCAGGTGTGGATACCACAGCTAGTGAGATGGAGGGGCAGCGCCGTTTCAAGTGGTCCAGTTCAAAACAGGTAGGGCAAATGGTACGCCCTCCATCCACTCAAGCTCAAAAAGGATGGTCTGGGGCAGAGGGGATAATGGTGCAAGGGGGATTGAGAGGGCTATTTCCATTGATACTGGACAAATAGTTGTGAAGGCGTGGGGGCCTGTGAGGCAAGTGGATCCATTGCGAACCACAAATTGTACCATGAGATGAGAACCATATTCTAATAACTAGTGATAATTTTTTGACTAAAATTTCAGATAGTAGGTGGGTAGGGAGGCCTACAAACTGAACCACAAGAGTGGTATCAGTGGGCAACTGGGTATTAGTAGTTGAGAGGGGGGTGCCCTGGAACACCAGGGGGATGGTAGCTGCTACTGCAGCATCAGCTTCACTTCAGAAGCCAAGATCAAAATACCTCTTGAAGGGGCAGAAGTTGAAGCCTGCAGGATGCATAACAGCCTATACTTATTTGATAATTGCTTTATCTGAATAGGGGAACAACTTGCCATATTTTACCCTAAGGCAAATCGCATGTTACTCTGGGGGAGCACAAGGGGGCAGCGTGGCACCACCTGGGTTTGGGTGAGATGTAAGGCTGAGTCCTTAGGTGGGACATAGCGTGTTGAAGAATTCGAAGGGCTAGCCAATTCAGCCCAAGCACATTTTGGCAATGGCTGAAAAACATTAAGAGGTGGCTCACCACTGCCCCATGTGGGGGCAGCGGGCGCCAAATGCATCAACATAGGAAACTTGAATATGGCGATGATGAGTGGGGCTGTTTTTACTAAATTTCAAACTATGATTTGACCAAAAGTTAGCGAATCAAGAGAGAGTGATTTGTGCTAATTCTATCTACTTTATTTTGGGAAAAAACAAGGGGATTTGTTGTGAATTTTGCGCCAACCCTGTTGGCGCCCCACTTAGGAAACGGTGGCCTTTGCCATTTTATTAGCCTTCATTAGGTCGTGCACATAAGGATTTCCTTTAATGAACTAGTCATGTTTCGACGCCTTCTAGCTCTGCAACCTTCTCCAAGTCATCAATAGATGTGTTCTTCCATTCTTCTATAACCCAGAAGTTGTTTTAGAAGTGTTGTCAGCACTTCAGCAACTTCACATAAACCTTTCATCATTTGGTGGCATTTTTTATTGACTCTACAAAATATTTAAATTACTCATATAAAATTAATTACCTATTTACTCATTTAATGACAGGGATCATCCCCTATGAGAATTCTGCAGTCTGGCGTATTGATCTGATGAATCAACCATGGCAGATTACCTAATAACAATTAGGGCGATTCCAAAGAATAATAGTAATAATCTGAAAAAGAGAACTCTTATATTCGCTAGTAGACTAATCCCACAGCGAATAAGAAGATCTATGATAATCTAAGCAGTTGGGTAATTTAGGGCATACCATAATCACAACTTGAGCTTAGATACTTTGTAAGCGATACTTTCTTCTTTTTCAGATTTTTGGAATTACTTCTTGAGCATGATTATAAAATTTTGTTGGAATTGTCTCTATTTCATTGCAGTTATTTATTGGTAAGCAATTAATCAACTTATCTTCACCACATAAACTCATATTGGCAGCCAATCTCACCTCACAGCATAGTTTATCAATCTGGAAGAATAATTCTGAGGCTTCTGATTATTTTCTCATTCAGCCTTCATCCTGGTATTTAAGGCCAGATTCTGAGGGTATAGGCCAAGTAGCCCACCTGTTTGGCCTTAGTATTCCCAGTGAGGGAAACTAAGGCTATGTGACAACTAGACATATCCTTGCTAATTGGGACTAACTTACATCACATGCAATACCAAGCTAAACAAACTGATGGGTATTTAAGAGGTTCTATGTTTCCCTACCACTATAAAACCAATGGCATTGTGGAGTGGGTAAATGGTACTATCATTAGTATATTGCAGAAGTTAAACACAGTCAAACTATCCCGTAGGAACATTTTCTTGATCTCCACCATTTTTGAATGTGATATTGCCTATTACTCAGAGACAGGGCGTCCCTAATTTGCATTATTATGTGGAAAGCATTTTGTAATACCCCTGATTTAAACTCATACATTAATTATGAGGATATGAGTACTATGAGGTGTTTTGAATTACTTTATAACCCTTAATCCAGTTGCAGATAAAATCTTACTTTGAGGTACTGGTTATGAAAATCAAGTCTTGTCAACATGATAATCAAGAGTAACTGACTTTACCTAACTTCAATGTAGGGGATTTGGTTTTATATCTCGAATATAATGGATTAAATGAACAAGAATTTTGTAGCACATGTGGAAAGGGCTAATAGGAATCATAGTGAAAATTTCTACTGATGCCTACACTCTGAAAGACCCCTTCTGGGGTTGCCTTATCAATAAAGTGCATGCTTAGTTCCTGAAAAATACCAACAACTTCTGAACTAATGGCCACAGTTTCTCAATAATTCAGTCAATCTTTAATATTTCTTGTTCCCTAATTTTTGTTCAAGTAGGGGAAAATGTTGTAAACTGGCCTAGCTAACCATATGAACAAATTAATTATGTTCTTATTTTGTATTTGAATTATATGTAGATAGGGCTTTTAATTTATATACCTAGCCGCCGCACTGGTGCCAATCTGTATTTTAGTTTACTAGTTACCTCACCTCAGCGCCTCCAGTTTATGGTATTTATCAAGTTTGAGAAACCCCTGATACTTGGTGGTGCAACTCTTGAATACCTAATACTTAGAATACCTTTTCTTGCGGCCATGGTTTTTGCATTCTATATTTTATTTATAGAACTACTTTTCCCCTAATCTGTCATAAACTCATCGTTGTAAGGTTTATCATTATCCGCCTTGCCTATTTTCCATTGTCTTAGCTGTAGTATGCTTATTGTGTTATTTTGTAGTATACCTAATTCCAAAGCCTTAATGTCACAGTCTTTCTCAATTAATATGCAATTGAACCAAAATTACTTTTTGCTATTAAGTTATAAATTTTTTGATATATTAGTGATTTTAAATAGCATGTCAGAAAGTGACTGTAATTTTGAGGGAGTTTTATTCTTCTTGTATCTGCAAAGCCTATCAAAAGCTTATACTATGAACTGAGAGACCCCAAGATACTGTCAGTAATTAATAATATGGTGTGCACTTTTTCATATTGTTAAAAACTTTCATGGAAAAAGGATTTCTATTTTGTGTTAAAAAAGGTCACTGTCTTTAAAAGGCCTTGTTAGTTAAGTGCAGCCTGACCTGTGCTTTAAAATCTGATGCTGCAGCACAAATTTCAACAGCTTGAGCTCTTTATCCTCATATAATTAACAAAGTCTTCATGTAGTCCTCTTCCACTAAAAAAGTAATTTTATGTTCTGGCCCTCCTCTTGGTAGATTATATAAAATAATGTTCATAATTTGGATTCTGGTTTATTGAAGGCGAAACATAGTAAAATTTTATAACTTAATCAACATATTTTAGAATCAGCAACTAAACTATGTAAAGGTACTTAAATTGTTAGTATTTAAACTATCATATTAACTATAAGCTACCTTATGAACACTCTAATATAGACTGACTTTATCTATACTTATAAGTATGTAAGCTTTTATAAATAAAGATTTATATGTCTTATCAGATATGGACAACAGATGGTAGAACGCTATGAAATTTTTAAGCACCCTTATTATGATTTGAGAACTTATATGAATACTGGAATGCTTTGTTACCTATTAATTTCCGTTTATCTACATACCATGTCAGAAAACTTTTCTTCTGTTGCAATCACTAATTGCAACTGATTAAATTCAAGACTAGTATGTTTAATAACCACACGGGGAGATGAGTGTGCACCCAACACCTGGTATGGGTTGGGCAAGCGTGGTGAGAGGCACAGGGTCAGTTTTTGCACCAACCAAAGTTAGAAATGCTCCAATGACACCAGTGGCCAAGACAAAAATAAAAAACGGTGAGTATCTCGTTTGAATTTTAGCATGGCAAACAAAGTGCAACCAGTACATCAAATTCTGCACTCTCAGCCCCTGTCATCAGTAGAGCATGGGATTCAAGTTTACTTGGACATAAATTTAATGGCAGTGTATGAAAAAGTCTGTGGTGATGTGCACATACATTTCCTGCCGCCATGTACATTGTATTGCATTTAAGAACTGGGGTTGGTCGGACTTTGGGTTTGAAACTGTGCAAGAAGTGGACGCCACTGCACAGATGCGTGTGGTCTTTGATCACCCAGATGGTCACTGGGTGGCGAAAACAAAATGCATGCGTTGGACCAAATCAAACCATATTTTTGTAACTTTTAATTTTCTCGTATGACGTTGAAAAGTACAGTCCTAGAGCGCCATCTCTCAGAGGGGCTTAAAAGTTATGGGGAACTGCACTCTTTTAAAATGCAGAAATTCATGCTTATTCCAGATCTTATAATGGGCAAAGCAACTGCGGTGATCACCCCATCCATGGTAATTGTGGAAGACTTAACTCAGATTCCACATATGACTGTTATTGATGTTGATAAGTAGGACTCCCACCCATTCCATATTATGGTGGATAGCGCGCGCCCTATCTGCACCTATTGTTGTGCTTTTGGCCATAATTCACACACCTGTCCTTCCAGAGAAGGCATCACTCAACATGAAGTTCTCTTGGAGGCAATGGGAAGCGCCGACTCCCATTATGAGCCTGCCATTGACACTGACGCCACCTTTCCTTAAGATGCTCATGGGTGTATTATTTAGGATAAACCTGTGCCCCCACAAGAACGCAAGAAGGCCAAACAGGCTTGTAAGGAAGCATCCAAGACGGCAGTCATTGCAGCATCCATGATCCCGCCCACCTAGACCCAAGCCAACATTGCGTAATTTTTAGCTGGGGCGGCATAAGAGTTCGTCCACCAACCAAATTGGTCCCACCAACCTGCTGGCCAGCTTTTTAAGTCAGGTACACCCATACAAGTTCACTGGGCAGCAATCAAAACTGACTCTCTCTTTTTTTAAAACTATTGGTGCCCAACCCAAAAGAGGAAGCTGACACACATCTTTATTTGCAAATGAGCCAAACAAAGGGATTATTAGATATAATAAAATCCTAATATGCCACTTCAGCTAACAGCTTAGGAAGCCATACAGAAGTTGAGGAAGCTTTGTGGAAATTTTCGTATAGTGCCCACTTTAGATGGTGGACTATGGCGGACAACATCGGGGTAGGAGCATCACCAACATGAGGCATAAGGAGGTATAGTTGTGGGTTTTCTTCATTAATGAGGCAAGCGGTGTCCATCGCCTCGACGTATTGAGCAAGTTGATTCTCAGCAAAAGTGATGAGAGCTGGCACACAAGTGAATGATTCGATGCGCTGGCAGGTTTGGGGATAATTGGGATCAAAAAGAGAAGTTTTTGCCGTGTCAATTCAAGCACAGCTCGCATCAAAAGCGAGCTCCTCAAACTTCATATTTTGCATCTTCCTCAAAATCATGAGGGAAGTTTGGGATAGGAATAACCTCCATGAGGGGTTCCATCACCCCATGAAGTTTCTGAAGGAGTAGGGTGTTGGCAGGGGCAGCAGCAGCCTCAACTGCCATTTTATGTATATTTTTATAATTAGCAAAACCAGGTTTTGAATGGAAATGGCAATAGCACAAATTGGGAGGATCAATAAAAACATCTCCAAAGAAAAATCTGGTTTGACATTAAACGGATGGTTGCTATCATCAATCCAGTCTATACATTTATGTGAATTAAGCTTGGCCAATGCTGGGCCAACCACCATAATTGGATCAGTGGCAGGAGCAGATTAATTGTGGACCATAGACCATAGCAGTTCAGTTAAAACTGTCTTGGCCATCAACTCAGGATTCCGTAATCCGTCAAATTGTTTAAATGTCTAAAAAACTTAAATTTTAATTGGCTGCCTTTGGAAGCAATGCCAAAATTTGCTGAGGGTGGGGGTGGGAGGATCAAGTACCATTCAAAAATTTGGGCTGAATCTGTCGTTAACCTAATTTCAGAGGGAGGAGTGGCAGAAGTGGTAGAGGCAGAAACCATAGGGCACTTGTGCTTTATTTGATCGAGCTCAAAGCACAAGGTGCAAATGGCATGGCTGTTCTCAACACGTGCCAAGGATGGGTGATCAGGGGCGGATCTGATCACCTTTAGAGGGGAATTGTGAGGTGGGTGTCGCAATGGGATGGGTAGATTGCATAAAGGTGTGAGGCACTGCCAAATGATCTGCGCCATTGGGAACCACAAATTGCAACATAGGGTCTGCACCATAAATGGCCAAAAACTCTGTGAGCTCATGGCTGAGGAGTTTAAGGGAAAGGTGGGAAGGCAATCTCGTAAACTGAACCACCAAAGTGGCCTCATCTGGGAGCCAGGTGCAATTGGTGGAGAGTGGTATATTTTTAAATTGTAAATGCAGCTTGGCTGCTGCCACTTCATTGGCTTCAGAGCAGAAGCTGAGATTAAAATAACCCTTAAAGGGGCGGAAATCAATAAAGCCAGTGGGCTTAAACACCGCCGTGACCATCTCAATAATGGCCACACTTGCATATGAAAAAAGATTCCCATATTTGACTTGGAGGCTGAAATGCAAATTGCTCCGTAGGAGCACCAATGGACTCTGGAGCACCGCCTGGGAGCTTGTAAGGTGGTGGGCCAAGTCCTGAGGGGGACATAACGCCCAATAGCGTTGGTAGGGTTAGCAGATCCAGCCCTAGCGCTTTTTAACGGCGGCCAAAAGACGCCAGATGGTGGTGCATCACCACCCAAGATGGGGCACAGGAAATGATTGCATTGACATTGGTAAGTTATGGCTTCATAAAGTGGTCATTTTTTGTATTTTTTAAAAAGTAGAATTTGGCTTCAATTTAGTTATTGAAGTATAAGAGAGCATCAAAACTGAATCTCTTAGTCCACCTTTCTCCAAGTTTTTGTTGAACACTGATGGTGCACCGCAAGAGCACCTCAATGCAAAAATCCGTTAAAGTCAAACCCCAAAAACAATAAATATCAAAAAGTAAAGGAAACCATCCTTAAGGACAGCTACTCAGTGGCACATAGCATACGTGCTGCCACCAAAGATCATGCTGAAAATGCTGCGCAGGAAGGGCAAGGGGGCCCTTCCCATTGCACCTAAGGTGCAATGGGTTCTCCTTCACAATAGCGACTTTGAAAATCACTGGACCCTGTAACAGTTGGTCAAACTGATTGTTACAATTTGATGCAAGTATCATATTACTGAATCTCAAGGAAAAACGCTCTTTTGAGGTTTTGCAGCTTATGTGGGGCTTGGCTTGCTGTGCCCCTCATGAGTTATTCTTTATGCTCTTAGGGGCCTAAAGAATAGTGTGGGTGGTGCTTCCCAGAAGGGCGAACTTAAAAGGTCAGGATTGCATATTCTTAACTCAGTTCAGAATTCATTCAAGTTTTCCGCTCAAATGTGGGTCTCTCTGGTGACCTCAGGGCCGCTCTTGCCTTGTCTTACCTGGTATCCCAAGATGAACCTAGTTTTGTATCCTTAACAAAATTTTGGGCTTTGGCGTCAAACTGATCCGCCAAATACTCTAGTTTTTCATGTGTCATTTTCAGTGCCCTATGTTTTTTCTGATTGAATTCTTCCACATGTTTATTCCCCATTAATAAATAAAATAAGGCTAATTTTGGGGCCAAAGTCCTCACTTACCTGTGTCCTCTTTTTTTGCTTTTGAATTTTCATAAATCCAAGGTTGAATTGGTGAGTATGTGGAGTCAAAACACTTACTTCGAGGGAACCTCATATTAGGCAATCTTTTGGCGTATTTTTGATTTGTTGATTCTAAGGCAAGATGGCAGCCAAAAACTGGGTTCGTTTTTGACCATTTCATTATTATGAAATCTCTGTCTTTTTAGCACGCCACCATATCCCCAGTTCATCCCAACCTCAGTGGTCATCTCAGGTCTCAGTTGTCAAGTAACCAGCACCAAGGTGAGATGGTGATTGATGGCCAACCCTGGATCTGAAGCAATCATTAGTCTGAAATCCTGGTGGATCTTTCCCCTCACCAGGATCTGGCTGGCACCGAGGGAACCTGGCCCTACAGGGCCCCTCAACCCACGGTTAGCCCACCCTGTGTGGGATAACTGCCCAGCCATGTATTGAGCTTGTTTTCCCTCGCTTGGTAAACTGGCTCTTGCAGTTTGGTTCTAGCTCCATTTTTATTGAGGAAGCCCTTGTAGTGGTTACCTCCTGCTATGAGACACCATCTTGTGGATGGCTCCTTCTTAGAGGGGGTGATGTAAAGATCAGGTTGAACTGATTGTTACATTTCACCTCATAGATTGGACTTCCAAATCTCAAGTCAAAACGCTTTTTTTTGTTTAGCGGCTAATGCAGTGTTTGGCTTTGTATTTGCCCCTCCCAAGTTATTCTTTATGCTCTTAGGGGTCTAAATAATAGTTTAGGAGGGGCTCCTCAGAAGGACGACCTTAAAAGGTTGGGCCCATGTGATTCTGAACTCAGTTCATAATTCTTTCTCGTTTTCTGCTCTCATGAGGGTATTTCTGATGGCCTTGGGGCCACTTTTGCCTTGTCTTACCTGGTATCCTGCGGCAATCATTTTTATTTTTATTTGTTTGAGGATGGCTGACCAGGAGGCTGACACATCTAATATGTAGGGAAAAAAAGTAAAAGAGGGGAGAGCACACTAAACAATAGATCCTGAAAGATAAGACATGGTACACTTGGATGTGGATAGGAGCCACAGGTGGTGGAGACTGTAAAAAAATACTCCATTGGGTTGATTATCAGAGGTCAATACTAGTAATCTTTCTACTGCACAGGTTCGATTTCCTCATGCACCTTGCGTTGTAAGTATATATAATCTGATAATAGTATGATGACTATTATCCGTAGTTGAGTTAGAATTATTTTAAGCCCAACGCTTCAGCCTATATTTCCAATTAATACTTGATATTGTACCTGTAGGGATTCGTTCCCTGTAATCCTGTCCACTCGATCTTTGTTAAGATCCTCTGATGGCAGTCTCCTTCAGCCCAACACACAGTCAGCAGCAATCCCTTAGCCATGGTTCCCTTCATCTCTAGATCCCCGTTCGGATCTCTACTCTTCTCTGAGAGTCTACCAATTATTGCCTTCTGCAATAATATCCTTAAGATGAAATCTTCATGCTAGATGCTGATAGTCTAACTATTAATGAATCTACAATAAAACTAATAATGTTTTAAAAGTAGTAATATATATGTGTATATGTGTTTTTAACTATGTTTTTCATCTATCCCTTATTATAGTGAATCCTAGGGAAATTTATAGGGGATTTGGCCATCTAACCCTCAGTTGACACCTCTTTGATGAAATGGCAGCCGTTGCCAATGAATCACCCTTCCTCGTCTTGGCAGCAATGGTCTTCCCCATCCTGTCTAGGATTCTGACGTTGGACATCCATAAGTTCTCTAACGGAAAGAGTTGGAAACATGTCCCTAATATTTTCCTCTCAATCCAAGCGAATCAACCATAATTGGCTAGTGACCTGCTTAGGTAATGGGACTTTTTACCCATTATGGCAGGTCACTTCACCAACTAATCAATTTGCTAGTTGCAGGTGGCATCACTCGCCTCACAACTCATTAAACATTTTCAATCAGTTGGTGATGAAACCCAACCAATCCAAATCTGTACACATGATAGTTAATCACTATCAGATGCCCCTATTACATCAGCCGCTCATCCCAATGAGATATTAGGTATTCATCCAGATCAATCCTCAATGGATATGACCAGACAAATATCCTAAAATCCCCTAAACATAGTTCCTCCGAAATTTGGGTCAACTGATTTCTAATTCACTTCACTTTAGGAATTTTTCCCCTAGCGATACAGGTAATCTAGCAGGCTGGGAATATGGGCAAAAATCCCAACACATCCCCCCTCTTGCCTAGATTTCCAGCGAGAAAAGGACAGGGCATGGAAACACCGCTTCAGACATCTGGTCAAATACTTCATTGGTTCAAGCAGAGTACACTCATCAATACTCAATGCTGCTCGGGATGACCTTCAGCATATGGCATTCCTCCTCTTCCTCCTCGCTACTGCCTACTCAGAGCACGGTCCCCACAATCTCTTGTCATGCCGGGCTTATCAATTTACTTGTGACAATATTTTTCCCAGGATCTGAGTTTCCCCCATCAGGGTATATGACCCGCCGTCATATTCAGGTTTTTTAGTCTGGCGTCCTCAAATTCCTGATTCTCTCCTCATCCTAGATAGGAGACTATTGCCATCGATGTTTGTTTCATGGCTTGGTTAAGAATACTTATTTATGTTCATCTTTGTTATTTCACTCATAACCTTTTGGCTAAAAGTCATCTTTAATTCTTCCCTCAGAAAGCTTATTTCATTAATTTTATGAACTTGATTTCCCAAAACTAGAGCCTAATGGATTGTAGGGTGCATAATGTCAAATTCTATATAAGTCTGACATCCCCCCTCTAGTCCTGCTCATATGTCATACTCAGGATCCCATTATCAGCAACTTCTGAACAGTCTGTCAGATTTGGACCTCCACCTCTTCCAGCGGATGAGTCAGAATGCTCAGCGGAACCTCTTCTATGGTCCTTCCAGGACTCATACGCCTATTATGGTGCAGGGGCTAGTCCTTTCGTTGAGTTACCAGAAACGGTATCCAATCCCTCTGAAACCAGGCGTGCCATCATTTCAAATAACTCTCAGCTGACTCTTCCCTTGCAGTCAATCCCCGAGTTGGACTTTGAAACCCTTCTGGATTCAACTCCTTTCACTGAGGCTCTGAACATCATCGTTGATGCTCTTGAGGTTATTCTGACTGCTTTAGATCTTTATTCCTGGCTGGGTCAGATTTGCTCCCTGAGTTCCTCTTCTGACTCAGTCAATTTTACCAACCCGCAGTGCTGGTTTCTGAGCTTTTAATCAGAAACAGCATTCATTCTGAGCCCCCTATGCTGAACTTTGAGCGCAAGTCACTGAGGTGTTGTCATTAGCTCTGAATCCCTTAGATCTGGACAACTTTCTGGATCAGAATACTGCTACTTATGCTCTCTGCTTTGCCAGCCAAGTTCTTCGAAGTTAATCTATGAAGCTTCCAGCTTCACCTGATTTTCATTGGTCATTCAGCTTCAGCTTCTGTGAAGCCCGTAGCCATCATTTACAGGATGTAATCCGTTCTATGCATGACTACATCTTCTCTGGAGCTTCCCATTGCTATCTTCTGTTGATGGTGCTAATTGGGGGTATGTTTTTACAACCTCCCTCGAGTATTCCTTCTTCGCTGCCAGCTCACATGTCTGGTGTTCTTGATGAGGCCTGTCGGCAGGCACTCAAGACAAATTTTCTGGTGCTGGTGCCTTATTGGGATTACTTGGGGTTATTCGCCAATTTCCTCTTCCTTTATTGCTATTTTTCCACTCTGCTCCAGGGTTTTGTGATTGACATCTTCTGACATATCCATTTCCCTTCCCCTAGTCATGTTCTCTCAGGGCTTGGCGTTAGCTCAACAAACGTGGTTTTGTGTAGGACTCGCCCTTGCAAGTGTCCAATCACATATCAATTTTGATGGGCTATTCCTTCCTACTGCGATCCATCCTCCCTCCCCCAAGAGGCAACATAGGCGGAATCATCCCCGCATTGAGGACGATCAATAAAAAATAAAACTTTATAAAGATATTGGCTCTCTCTTTTTTCCCAATACCTTTTATTGTTTTTTATTTTATTTCCTTTTTTTTTCTATAGGATTTGAACTTGTTTCAGTTCAGAGGTCCATCTTTTCCCCCAAACTGGATCCTGAGCACTTAAAAACTACCAGTTTTCTATGGTTCAGAGGTCCTTTTTTGGACTTTACCTAATCATTAGGACATGACCAACTTAATGGTTTATCAGTCCTTTGAGAACTCTTTTTTTATCTTTCTCTTAGATCCACTGCTTTAAATACTTAGCGTGGACTCAATTTACTACTCTTCCATCCAAGAGATTCTTGATGGAATAAGCATTGGTCGCCATCTTAGTGATTACTTCAAACAGACCCGACCATAATGCATCCAACTTGTTTCTTCATCCAAAACCATGTATATTGCAATAGGTGTCTCTTTCTCCTATTCGATATTCTTCTAATGGTGGTCAGTTCTTATCATCCATTGATTTCACTCCTATCCTTTTCTTTAAGGTAGTATCAAATGCTTGCAATTGCATATCAATCAGGATACTCATCAGTCAGTTCAGGTAACGTTTAGTATTCATCCCCGACGTAGGTTCTACTACTGAATATAATATCAGTGGTAATGCAGCCTTCCTCCCATAAAGTAATTCAAACAGCATCTTTCTCATTGCCGTATTATGACTGATGTTGTAGGAGAATGTCACCAAACTCAGGTACATTCCTCACGTGGAAGTTCTCCCTGCGAATAGCTTCCTCAGCATCGCGGCCAGCATCCCATTGACCTGTTCTACCAGTCTGTTCATCTCCAGCTGGTATGGTACTAAAATGACTCCCTGGATCCCCATTATTTCTTTTAGCCTCAGGATCACATGGGAAGTAAAGTTGGTCCCGTTATCACTCAGTATAACTTGTGGACACCCATGCTAGTATACTACTTGATCCAGGATAAATCTCGCAGTACTGGTAGTGTCAACTCGGGTTAATGCTTTCATTTCAACTCATCTCATCAGATGATTGATGGCTACTATGATGTAATTCACTCCTCCTGTACTCATCGCTGTTAAAATTTGGGCTTCGCCTAATGGCTGTTTTGTTGTTTGGTGGAAACTGCAGCTTAAAGCATCTATTGTGTGAGGACAATGGACAGGACGGTGCTTTGAATTTATGATATAGCTTTTTGGTAATACTTCAATTGTATACCCGGTTGTTTCATTTGGACAATAACTCGCTGCCCTGATCCTACTGATCCCAAGTGAAAATCAACTTTAATATAAAATAAAGTGATAACACAAAAAGGTTATAAGATAAATTAGAAACTTAATCCAGAAGTTTAAGGATATTATTATTAGTGTAATTGCAAGGGTTATTTATAGGGTTCGATGTTAACCACATCATACCCATGATGCCTTACTTTTCAGTGACCCTTGGCCATGTAAAAAGTTTGTAATGATGTCTACAAATACTTTGACTCAGGGCATCATGCTCAGCCTCAGAGTCAGAGTAAACACCATCATCATCCTTGAGATGGCGTTTTGTTTTTCTTCAAAAATAGTTGAACCAATTAACTTTCACATGCAATTGGCAGCACATACCAAGGCGATTCATATCACTAATTAGTAATTAATTTGATCAAAAACTCAACTGACATTAAAAACTAATTTTGACATTGACCAACAAAGCCCACATGCCCAAGTCATTAAATCAAAACTTAAATTTAAGTTTGACCTAACCAATAAAGCCCTCAAGCCCATGTCATCATAGTTGAATATAATTAAGTGAAATCACTAGGCCACAAATTCAAGTTCAGATATACTTAGGATATATTTGGTTTATAATAAGCAACGATTTAGATTCAGTCAACCATTCAACACTTCCCCCTCCTTGACTGGATATAAGCGGCAGATACTCTTTTTCCTTGGTCACACTGTCTAATTCTTTACGTTCCTCAAAGTTTAAATGTTATCTCAATAGCCTTTCCTAAGCTGACAGGGCCAGCGTTCCTGGTGCCAAGCTTCCTTGGGTTTGGCGCATCTCCAATTCTGTTGCAGGCTTCTCCAGTTTGGTCACGCTCTCCTCCCCCTACCAAATAGGGGATACCTAGTTCTAATGCCAGTGAGGCATCAAATCTATGAAATAAACTCTATGGCTTGTAATTGTTATTATTATTTTCTTTTTACTTTTTATCATTTTTTAACTATTAATACTTTTTTCTTTTTATTTTTATTATTATTTTATATGATATGGACAAAGAAACTTAGTGTGTACTCGATTCA
This sequence comes from Massospora cicadina, assembly GCA_022478985.1. NCBI lineage: Eukaryota > Fungi > Entomophthoromycota > Entomophthoromycetes > Entomophthorales > Entomophthoraceae > Massospora > Massospora cicadina. The sequence continues at coordinate 91,500 of JAKSZP010018650.1, forward strand.
CAACCCAGCCGCCTTGATCCTTAATGGTATATACATCTTCAGACAATTTCTCCAATATAATAAATGGACCCTTCCAATGTGAGGCTAGCTTGTGCGCGCGGCCTGCGCTATGAGTGTCACAATATACTACTAAATCTCTTCCCTTGAACTTAGTCATTCCCCCATGCCCAATGGATGGAATATTTTCAAGTATTTGTTGCACATAAGGTTTAGCGACTTCTTCAGAGGCTTCAGGTGTGACAACCTTACTTTGGGTTTGAGTTACTGCATGTACGTTTGAGGAATCTTCATTTTATACTAAAATAGAATCGTTTTCATTGTTAAGCAAGGCCCCATGTCCATTGTTTGCTTGTCAATCAGGTGGGACTGGCGTTGTAGGCGCAATAGATCATCCCTCATCTATTGTGCTTGTTCTTTTCCCTCCTCCTTCACAGTATTGGAAAGGAATATATTGACATTTTGCTGATGGCATTGGGAGGCATAGTGACCTTTACAATTGCAATTAAAGCAAGTAATTCACTCACTGGTCATGAGGTGTTAATATTCTTATTGTTTCGAAGGACTTTCCAGAAAAGGCAGTGGTTCCTGATCTGTAACCAGTATTAGGAGGGCCATAATTTTTTGAGCATCTACGTAAATAGTCAACCAATTCAGATGTCACGAGGTTTTGCACGAAAGCAGGCAATAGAGTGTTTGATAGATTTAGGTAAGGTTCTACTGCATGCTCTAGTGCTATCTTGGCATCAAAATCGAACATAGCCCATGCGCCTAAGAGAACTTGAGCTTCACTATAAAATCAATCCACAAATTCATCAATTGCTTCATCTTTCTTAAAGCTGATGTTCATAAACTTGGATTTTCTTGTCAACATCCGTTATGGACCTCCAAATTCATGAAGCACGGCCTCCTTGACTTCAGCATATGTTGGATTTTCATTAATGTGAGGCATAATCAACTCAATGCTCCACTCATCCAAGCAGTTAATCATGGTGGCTGCTTTGTTACAGTCGCTGGCCCCATGCATGGCCATTTCAAAGCATTTGACAAAGGTGGTAATACTTCCATTTTTGTCAAAGGCTGGCAGGTTTGCTGGTTTGAAATTATTGCTTCCCCATTCCTGGTTATCATGATTACTATTTTGTTGACCAGAACCAGGCGTACTAGGGCGTTGAGGCATTGTATCCTGGTTTGAAGTGTTAGTGTTGACCAAAGCAATCATATAGCTAGGCAGTTGTTGACATGGCCCAGCTTCCATTTCAGTAGCTATTTCTGAAGCTTCATCCTCATAATATTCAGAAAAAAATCCAGTTGAGTGGGTTGTAGCACACTGCCAACGCCTGTCGGCCAGAGTTTGAATTTGCTCGTTGATTTATTTTTCCAAATGACATGATTGCAAGTTTTTAATTTTAATCTCGCTATTTTCTTATTCATGCTAGTAGCTTGTAGTTGTAAGGTGGAAATCACTTGGTCCTTTTCTTTCATTGCCTTCTTACACTAGTTCAATTCTTCATGGAGATTATTGTTTGACTCATTAATAGCTTTAACATCATCATTGAGATTATTGATCTGTAGATTAAGGTGATCAATAGAGTCTTTAGTTTTTGCCCGTTGGGCCTCAATTTGGGTTTGCCAGTAATTGATTTTTTCAGTGTATTCATCCTTCATCTGCAAAATTTGGGCTCTCAAACGTCAATACTGGTCACCATCTGCATTCCCAGCCATGAGCGCCATTGTTGAAAATTTGGGCTTCACCTGATGGCTGGTTCATTGTTTGGTGGAAACTGCAGCTTTGAGCATCTATTGTGTGAGGACAATAGACAGGATGGTGCTTTAAATTTATGATATAGCTTTTTGGTACTACTTCAATTGTATACCCGGTCATTTCACTTGGATGATGGCCCGCTGCCCTGATCCTACTGATCCCAAGTGAAAATCAACTTAGATGTAAAATAAAGTGATAACACAAAAAGGGTATAAGATAAATTAGAAACTTAATCCAGAAGTTTAAGGATATTTTTATTAGTGTAATTGCAAGGGTTATTTATAGGGTTCGATGTTAACCACATCTTACCCATGACGCCTTACTTTTCAGTGACCCTTGGCCATGTAAAATGTTTTTAATGATTTCTACAAATACTTTGACTCATGGCATCATGCTCAGCCTCAGAGTCAGAGTAAACACCATCATCATCCTTGAGATGGCGTTTTTTCATTTCTTCAAAATAGCTGAACCAATTAATTTTCACATGCAATTGGCAGCACATACCAAGGCGATTCATATCACAGATTAATAATTGATTTGATTGAAAACTCGACTGACATTAAAAACTAAATTTGACATAGACCAACAAAGCTTATGTGCCCGAGTCATTTAATTAAAACTTAGATTTAAGCTCAACCTAACCAACAAAGCCCTCAAGCCCATGTCATCATAGTCAAATATAATTAAGTGAAATCACTAGGCCACAAATTCAAGTTCAGATATACTTAGGATATCTTTGGTTTATAATAGGTGACGATTTAGATCCAGTCAACCATTCAACAATCGCCAATGGTCCCATCATGTCAATAGACACCGTGTGCCATGCAATTCCAGGTCAGACCAGTTGGTATCCAGTTGTATTCTTGTGTGGTTTATGCAGTTGACATTCCACGCAACAATCCAGATGGTCCATGACATCATAACTAATCAATCCCTGTAATAATAGTGGCGAATATGGTCAGTCATTTTTCTCAGGCCTCCATGCCCAATAACCTTATGAGCAGCTTAAACAATCACTTCTCTCTCTGACAGTTTCAGGAATAATAGCCATTTCCCATTTATTGTCTTGAATACTTGTCCATCTATGATCTCATTGTTTTCTATTGCTTTTTAAAGTGCACCTTGGATTTCTCAAGGATCTTCCTCAATTCTTCCTTTGACCATTCTCTGGAATAGCTCATCCACCTGCGGATATATCAACCGGACCATTTGGTAACCACAATAAGCCATTTGCATTCTGGTGAGAAGCCCCCGCTCAGTGGACTATCTCATAATCATAAGCCTGAAGCTTGAGTGCCCATTGGGCCAGTTGTCCTTCAGGTTCCTGTAGATTGTGCAGCCAAAGCAACGAAGAGTGGTCCATCACCACCTTATAGTGCATTCCATGGACATACACCTGAAACTGTTTACAGGCGTAAATGACCACAAGGCATTCAAGCTCAGTTATGGATTATTTTCTCTCCGCAGTAGAGAGTGTCTGGCTCACATACGCCACCAGATGTTCATCCCCAAGTTCATCTACTTGGCTCAGTATGGCGCCAATCACCATCAACAAAGCATCGGTTTGAATGATAAACTCCCAATCAAAATTTGGATATTTTAGAATTGGCGAATTTATCAGGTACTGGCGTAATTCATCAAAAGAGTCCTGGGCCTCTTCATTCCTTACAAATCCTTTTTTTGGATCCTTTAATAAATGAAATAAAGGCTCAGCTATTCGGGTAAAGTCCCAAATAAATCTTCTATAGTATCCAACCATCCCAAGGAATACTTGGATGTCTCGGACACCCTTTGGCACAGCCATCTGTTCAATAGCTGCTATCTTCTGGGGTTGCAGCTGCAATCCATTTGCATTGATCGCAAACCCCAGGTATTCAAGCTTCTTCTTGAAGAAGTGGCACTTCCGTGGCTTGATCTTCAGGTTAGCTGCAGACAGTATCTTAAACACTTCCTCCAAGTGCTGAAGATAATCAGTAAACGTTCTACTGAACACATTTATACCGTCCAGATATCTCAGGACGCACAATAACTTCAGGTCGCTTAATACTATATCCATGGCCCTCTGGAATGTTGCGGGCACATTACAAAGACCCTGGGGCATCCTAGTCAGCTGGTATAACCCCTGTGCGGTGATAATCGCATATTTTCCTGGTCTTCTGCTGGCAAGTTGATCTGATAGTATCCCAAGATTAGGTCCATCACAGATAAATTCTTACCTTTTCTAAATGGTCCAGCACATCATCAATCCATGGTAGGGGATACAAATCCTTCTTCATAATTCTATTCAGCCTCCAATAGTCAATCACTACCTGGTTTGATCCATCTTTCTTCTTTTACAATCAAAATTGGGCTTGCCCAGGGACTTGATGATGGAACTAGAAGCCCATGCTTTACAAGTTTGCTGATCTCATCTTCCACTACCACTTCAGTGGCTTTCGATCTTTGGATCAGTCTCATTCTTATCAGTAAATTTTCTCCAGTGTCAACTTTGTGAAATCACGCCTTGTGCACATTACTAATTGTTATCATCCTGAGCAAATACTTCCTAATATCTCTTGGAAATTTGAGCACCTCCTCCTTCTGCCCTTCTGGCAGATCTGTGAGCTGCTCTTGATCAACTAATAAGTTAATGCTTTCAGCCGCTCTGGCCGGTAATCCCATTTCCTCAAGAGACCCAAAATCATGGAATTGTCTCAATTCTGCCATTAGGATTAAATGAATAAATGCAATGATTTGATTTCTCTTAATTTTCATCGGTTTTTTGCTTAAATTCGCCAATAGAACTTGTATTTCTCCATGGCCCAGCATAATTATCCCAGAAGCCACCTAAGGCTCCACTCTGGACTTCTTCCAGGGGCTTCCGACTTCTCCATATAACAACTCCAGAATCTCTAGAGTCAACCCTTTGTCAGCTTTTATCTGTGATCCGGCCAGTATGGTTTTCTCCTTCTTGATCCGCAAAGGAATTCCCCTGTTTTCTAGGATTTTGGCCAGCATCTCTCATTGCTTCCTACCAACTAATTGATACTGAATAGGTACAATGCCATCATTGTATATCAAGTTGATGAAGTTATTTCTCCAATTCAATGGAACTTCACCATTCATTTGATATACTAATGGTAACATCTGACCCAGGATGGTCAACGTATTATCCTCAAAGTTACATTTAACTCCATATTTCCACAGAAACTCTATTCCAATCAAATATCATAGCTTTGGTTTGCCAAAACTATTGCTGGCGCAGATACCACCAATGGCCTGAATCGTAGTGGCAGTGCACTATACACTCCACAGGAAATGGTGGTGTTTGGCCCAGCTGTTCCATATTCTTTCTTGTGTTCCAAGTCCAGAGAGATCTTCATCTTCTTCACCAGCTTGGTTGACACAGTGTTGATGGGCACTCCGCTGTCAACTATCGCCCATACCCTTTCTCAATTCACCTGAATAACTATATATGTACACTCAGAGTATTGTAATAGGGTATTTAATGAGTGAATTTCGGCGTTATTAGCTAAATCTAAGATATCAATGATCTGTGCTGATAATTCAGGAAATGATTTCTTAATCGTGCCAAGGAGAATCAACAGGTTAGCCTCATCTAAGAGAACATCAGTTAACTCATCAGGATTCTCGGCGGTCCAAATCTTCTCCACCAGTTGTTAGGCGTATGGCTGGGCAACCTCCTGAACTATCTTAGGGTCGATCTTCTTTGCCCTGGCTCTGGTCACGGCGTTTATGTCCATGTTGACCACTTGATATATTTGATCCTGCTCGTCATCCATGAACAGATCACTAATATCTATTTCTTCATTCATAATATTGGGAGGAACAGGTTTCTCCGCCGCTCTAGACTGTTCCTTGTCTAGGCAGTGGGACCTTTTCCTGAATCCTTGGCTACTGCTGTCTCTTTAGCCTGGACCACATTAACTTGATCCTCCAGCTTTTTGCAGTGTGCGGCGAAATACCCTTTCCCACCACACCGGAAGCAGACCTTTTCTTTCTTGTATAGCCATTTGGAATCCTTTGGCTTATTCCCCAGCACAGTTCAGTTAAAAGCCTCCTTTGCTCCTTCGCCTCCCTTCATGGGATTTGAACTTCAGACTGGATTTGACTTGAAGCTTCTAATTGGATCATCAAACGTTGCTCTCAAAATCTTTAAATTGTCTACCATTTGTGAGGTAGTTATCTTGGTCGCAAATACAGTAGACATCATTCAATGTAAATTGCGATAGGGCCAAAGGGCCGCTTGCAAGGCAATTCTTACATCAAAGTCATCTAACACCTTTGCTCCAGCCAGGATCTGAGATTCTTGGTAGAATCAATCTGCAAAGCTTGCAAGAGACTCATCTTTATAGAATTGAATTCCCATAAAGTATTGCTTGCATTTCAACATACGGGTTGGACTACCAAATTCCTTCATTATTGCCACTTTAGCCTCAGCATAAGACCAGCTGTCCCCCTCCAGGTGGGATAACACCAGATTCTGGAAATCTGTGTTCAAGAAGTTCATGACCTTAAACGCCTTCTGACGATCCCCGTATTTGTTCATGGTCATGTCAAATAGTCAGAAAAACGCTGGGGCGTTATCCTGATGGAATGTGGGCAATTTAGGGGTTGCTCTGAATTCCTCCGAGTCATTTCAGGCCAATTCTCTCAGTTCAGCTACTCAGCTCACTTGCAGAGTGACTTCAGGCATCATCTCAAAAATAGCCTAGAATGGTGTGTGTGTGTGTGTGTGTGTGTGTGTGTGTGTGTGTGTGTGTGTGTGTGTGTGTGTGTGTGTGTGTGTGTGTGTGTGTGTGTGTGTGTGTGTGTGTGTGTGTGTGTGTGTGTGTGTATATATATATATATATATATATATATATATATATATATATATATATATATATATATATATATATATATATATATATATATATATATATATATATATATATATATATATATATATATATATATATATATGTGTGTGTGTGTGTGGCATGGAGGAGCGCGCGGGCCTTTGGCCAAAATGCGGCGACACCTGGACAGGTGAAAAAACGATGGAGGTGGGAGTCAATAGGCTCCACACAGCGGGGGCAGCTTCGGTGCTGGAAGGTAGGGCCAGTCCGGTCCCCTGTCCTGTATGAACAGTGGAGCACCCTCCATAAGGTGTTGGACACCTTTGCTGACAGGATGGGGTGATAGACGTCCTTCCACAATTCCTTAAGGTCAAATATCACGGAGGGAGGGAGGAGCTCAAGGAGTCTTGGGCGGATGGGAGGACGATCTTGGGGGTTGAGGCGAGTTGTGACAACTTGTCCATTGTGCACAATTGCATGGCGACGTGGACTGAGGCCAGGGCCTTCCCTTCTGTATGGGAAGGCATGGTGGATCCGCGCGCCTACTCGTTTCAGGGCAAGGAGAGCCTGGTTCCAGTAGGGGGATGAGGATGGTTTTAGGCGATGGCCTGGGTGGTTTGTGAGCCACTCCCCTAATGAGGTCAGAGATGCTCTAGAAAGACCCAGAGCTGCTGACACTGACTGGCGGAGGGCGGGCGCCCATTGGGGCATGGGGGTCGCGTCCCAGCAGACAATCGGCCATAGGAACTTCAGGAAGATTGTGGTGGCGTGGGATCGCGTGTCCAGAAGCCCTAGGCCCCCTTCATTGCAGGGTCGGGCAATGGTTGAGAGGGCCATTGGTGGATGGTTTGAGCCCCAGATCCAACAGCGGAGGAGTACATTGAGCCGCGTATAAAAGGCATCTGTGAATGGGCAGACGTGCGCTAGGAACCAGACTTTGGAGAGAAGGAACACATTGGCCATCAGAGCTCGATCCTGGGGGTGATGTGCCGCCGGTTCCAGCTGGCAATCCTGGAGTTAACTGCTGCAAGGAGCAAGTCCTCATTGTCTTTTAGCGCAACTCCTTGTTGGTTGGTGAGAACGCCCTGGTGACGGAAGGTACCGCGCTCAGGTTCAATGCCAAATGGTGGGGGGAAGGTGGGGGAGCCGACCTGTACAACTGTTGTCTTGGAGGTGCTGACCATGGCGTTGGACGCCTTGGTGTACCTCTCAATGGTCACAGCAGCGAGGGCAACATCCCCTGGGCAGCCAAATGCAATGGCAGTGTCATCTGCAAATGCCATGGTGCGTGTGGGGGCTTTACCTGGGACCAGAATCCCTGTTAGCTTGTCCTGTAAGGAAGCCAAGAGGGGGTCAAGGGTGATGTTAAAAAGGATAGGGCTCAGGGGGTCCCCTTGCCGGAGACCTTGTCCAACTGGTACTGCCACTGTAAAACCCATTGGCGCCAGGACTCTGGTGTGGAGCTGGTCATAGAGCGCTGATATCCAGCGTCTAGCTGCGGGTGGGAGATGGAAGCGGACCAGGGAAGCATCAATATACTTCCAGGCTACCCGATCATATGCTTTCTCCATATCCAGGAGAGCCACAAAGCCATTCACCTTACGAGAGTTAGCAGTCAAAGTCACGTGAAGGTCATTATAGTTGTCCCATAACGACCTCCCCGGAATAAAACCGTATTGGGATGGGGAGAGGCGAGGTGACACCCATTTGGTGATGCGGTTGGCCAGAAGCTTCGTGAAGAGCTTGTGGTCTGTGTTGATCAACGCTATGGGGCGCCAGTTCGCCAGGTTCTCACGGTCTGACTTCTTGTGAATGAGGGTCGTGATTGAGCCTCTGGAGTCGGGGAGGACCTCGCCATTCACCAAGAGTGCAGCGAAGAGGTCGCGGAGGGTTCTGGCTATCACTGCAGGTTCCAGAAGGTACACCTCAAAGGGTATTTCGTCTGGTCCTGGGGCTTTAAGCCGTGGGGATTTCAGAAGGGTTTCCATCACCTCCTGGATGGAAATAGGCGCCAGTAGAGCCTCATCAGCCCGTGGGTCAATGGGCGGCTCTGGAGCCCGCCACAGGAAGTCTTGGATGTCCGATGGGTCCACCTGGGTGGCATGGAAGAGGTTGGAGTAGAAGCGGTGTAGTTCCTGCGTGATTTCCTCCTTGTCTGAAGTGGTTGTAGTGCCAATATTCAGTGCAGTAATATCCTGCGCTGTTGACCGGGCTTTCTGTTTCTGAAAGAAGAAGCGGGTGGGGCGTTCCCATTGAGCATAGTAACGAGATGTTGTAAAGTTTGCTGCCCGTTCTTCCTGTAGTGTGAGCTCCAAGCGGAGTGCTTCCTGCGCCGCTTCCCAGTCTTCCAACCATCTGGGAGAGGGCAAAGGCTGGCAGTTTCGCTCGAGATGTCTGATTCTGGCTTCCGCCCTTTTGACTCTGGCGCGAGCTGCAGTCATCTGGGCTTTGGCACAGTTGTAAGCAACGCGGGTGATGCCCTCCTTGGTCACCGCCCATTTAGCCTTGTGGTCAAGCAGGTGGGGTGGGGGGGAGGTGAGAGTCTCCCGGATGGTCATAGACAGCTTCTCCTTAGTGAAGGGGTTGTTGAGAAGAGCTGGGGCAACCCTAGGCCAGAACCTACGCGACGGTCTAAGTGTGGTGGTGAGGACAACGGTGAGTGACCTGTGATCACTCAGATGGTTGTCACGAGAGATGGGAGAGGAGACGCGGCCAATTAGCAGGGGGCCAATCAGTGCCATATCTATGCGTGACGCTGACTGGAAAGCTCCTCCATCATACTGGATCCTAGTCATGCAACCTAGGCCAGACGCGGAGGGTGGAAGCGCATCTATAAAGCCACTCAGGCGAAGGAAATCCTGGAGGCGACTTGATCCAGGGCGTTCCTTTGCTGCAGGGGGTAAGAGTCACGGACGCGACTTATGGTTGTGTTGAAATCTCCTAAGAGGACTGTATTCCGTGGGAGATTGAGTTGGAGGAGCTCTTCCAAGAGCCGATTTTGCTCCTGACCTGCATTAGGCAGGTAGATGCTTGCAGCGAAGAAGGAGAAGTCAGGAGTGGTGAGTTTGGCCAGTATGAGGCGGCCACCTAAATATTGTGAAAAAGAATGGGTTTTAACCCGGGGATTAAAACAATAAGGGCGGCATGGTTTGTCCAGAAGGAGTTGCCTCCAAACTGTTCATTCATGCAGATTGTTCGTGGGGGAGGATATGGGGCTCCTGGACAGCAGCGATGTCAATTTGTGCTGACCTGAAGTTTTGGAGGAGGCGGGCTCTCCGCTTAAAGTCCCGCAACCCATTTGCGTTGATGGATTGCAGGGCCAGGGTGCTGCCATGGGGACTCATAGCTGTTCCCCTCCATGTCCTGGGGGGTTGCCAGCGCTTAAACCTGCTGCTGTGAGGCGGCTAGTTTTGAGTCCTTTAGCTTGACTATTAGCTGCAATCCGTGAGGAGCGTCGAGGGTTCTGAGGGGAAGGAGAGGGTGGGGGGCGGCAGGACCCAGTAAGCCAGCCTAGGATGCTGCCCCGCTCCGTTGCAGGGGAAGGACCTGAGGGTGCTCAATGGTGACCTCCGCGGTGTCCCCATTTGATGAGTCTGAGTCCATATTCACTTCCTCCAACACTGCAAAGGATCCGCGCGAAATGGACTGTGGGGTTGGGGTAGGACTCTTTGAGGTGGCACTTCTACCGCAGGCCGCGAGTTGCCAGTCCATGCTGGTGGGCATAGCTCCATTGGGAGCTGAGGGTTGATGCGATAAATCGCTGGTGGAGGTTGGTGGGGGTGCCGCGGAGCCCTGAGTGGGGGTGGCTGACGAGGGGCACCCTGTGGGAGATGCCTTGCGCTTGGTGAGAGAGGGAGCTGACTCTGGGAGATTGGAGGGGTGCCCATTGGAAGGGGGGCATGAGCGCGAAGGTATCCCATACCAATAGTGGGGTTAGCTGTTTCAACTGCTAGGCGTAAGGCCTCAGGGGACAGGTCTTGAACGGGAACCCATTGTGTGGATTGTGGAATTGCTGCTGCAGCCACGTGGGATCGTTTTTGCCTGGTTTAGGCCCCTGGGTGGTGGCTAAGAGGGCTTGTTTTCGAGCTGTGCAGCCACTATACAAGTGTCCAAGGGCGTTACACCATGAACACCGGGGGCGCGCCTGATCAGGGTCGACAAAGAAGATCTCAGGGCATGCCCCAACTACCGCCACACGAGTAATAACCTCAATGTTGCGGGATACAGTGGGGGAGGGGATGAACGACGCCCTAGCAGTGCGAGCTCTTTGAGTGGGAGCATAGTAAGAGGGGACGCTAAAGTCCACTGAAAGAACAGACCCAAACTCCATTAAACCACGATGGAGTGCCAGTTTAAGAGACTCGAGATCAACAGTTGTTGGTAGGTTGGAAAAAGTAACCCATGAAATTTTCTCCAGGTGAGAGCGTGTGCGGGAGATGCGAAGAGATCCGCGTGGAATAATGACCTGGAGGGTGGCAGCATGGTCAGCAAGGGCAGCTTCAGTGAAGCCCACATCGATGTAGTGGCCCTCCACTGATTCATGGATGGTGGTGTTAATAGGGAATGTCTCCGCAATCGCTGCAAAGTATGAGAAGTAATCCTCTGTATAGAATTCAACAGGGTTATGCCCATAATAAAGGCGAATTGCGTGGGAGAGGGTTGAGCGAGGTAGAGCTTTTTTGCGCTCTAGTTTCGGCCCATTTCTTCTTAACATCAGCAATAAACGCCACTATACGGGGATCAGCTTTGGATAGCATTGGTGCCAGAGGTTTTTGCCACGCCCCAGTGGCTCCTTTGGTACGTTTGTGTTTGCTTTGGGCTGCAATTGCAGGTTGAGTGTGAGCTGGTGATTTGGACAAGTTTGCGGAGTTCCCTTGTTTCTGGAATGTTACAGCAGTTGCTGGCGTCATATTAAATTGAGGGGCGGTTTGTTGGGCCTCGCTAAATTAAGGAGGCCCATCCAGATTGGAATTAACTCCAGCCAGTTGGGAGGAGGGAGATGTTTTATCACCATCCCAATCTATTTGGGTAAATTCAGCCCGAGTATTTGCTGTGATTTCGTGGGCAAAACTCACTGGCTGATTGGTGAATTGGTCGTTTTCAGCATATTGAGATAAAGTGCCGACTTGAGAAGTGCCGATTATGGGGTTTAAATGGGACGGGTGAGATTGGAACTGGTGTGAAGTTCCAAAATCTGAACCATTTAAATCCCCATTGGGAAGAGTAGATTGTCCCAATTTGGTGCTTAGTGAACCAGAATGTGCGGCTAATCCAACCTTACATCCGAGGGTTTGGGGGCCAGGTGATTGTTGGGCCTCGCTAAATTGGGGAGTCTAATCCAGATTGGAATTAACTCCAGCCAGTTGGGAGGAGGGAGATGTTTCATCACCATCCCAATCTATTTGGGTAAATTCAGCCCGAGTATTTGCTGTGATTTCGTGGGCAAAACTCATTGGCTGATTGGTGAATTGGTCATTTTCAGCATATTGAGATAAAGTGCCGACTTGAGAAGTGCCGATTATGGGGTTTAAATGGGACGGGTGAGATTGGAACTGGTGTGAAGTTCCAAAATCTGAACCATTTGAATCCTCATTGGGAAAAAGTAGATTGTCCCAATTTGGTGCTTAGTGAACCAGAATGTGCGGCTAATCCAACCTTACATCTGAGGATTTGGGGGCCAGGTAGCTGGGTATCGCCCCTCATGGAGGGAGCCAGAAACACGGCGTCAGCAATAATAGATGGGGCTGAATTAGCTGACACAATGGGGGAGGTGAATGTCTGGATGGGCTGAGTTGCATTCAACTGAGCAGACGCCATTAAAACAGCGTGGGTGATGGCCTCCTTGGTTGGAGGGGGCCCAGCGGGTTGGTGGGAGGCAGCGCACACAGAGCTGTTAGGCGTGCAGGTTGCAGAAGTGCGATCAGGTGAACTGGCGCTAGTTGGAGTAGCTCCAGGTTGGGGGGTGGTGCCTGCTTTCATGGCTGCTGCTTGAGAGCGGGTGATTCTGGTTGACCCTGAGGTGGGTAACCGAGGGTTGCTTCGTTTGAGGGTGGTGCTGGCTCGTTTGGCATAGCCTGCGGGTTCTTTTGCGGGGTTTCCCGCCATATTTGCTAATAGTTTTCGTAAATCTCTTTAGTGGAGCTAAATTTCAGGCTGAATTGATTTTCAAAAAGTGATGCTTAACAGAAAGAGATACGAGGTCTCCTTCTTTCCTTTTTAATGATATTATTTTTCCAAGTAACTCGTTCCCAAAGTTGGCTACATTGTCAACTCCTCCCTCCACTTTGGAGACTCGTTCTTCTAAGGCTACAAAATCCCAGTGGTCCGCAGAGTTTAAGGCGTTCTGGTTCACTGTGGCAATCTTAGTCCAAAACTTGACATCTTTTCTTTGTACAACATTCTGGATAAATTCTTCTACTCAACTACCCCTGTAGTGAGCATTAACTTGTAAAAATTTACTCCATTGGGTTGATTATTAGAGGTCAACCCTAGTAATCTTTCTACTGCACAGGTTTGATTTCCTCATGCACCTTGCGTTGTAAGTATATATAATCTGATAATAGTATGATGACTATTATCCATAGTTGAGTTAGAATTATTTTAAGCCCAACGCTTCAGCCCATATTTCCAATTAATACTTGATATTGTACCTGTAGGGATTCGTTCCCTGTAATCCTGTCCACTTGATCTTCATTAAGATCCTCTGATGGCAGTCTCCTTCAGCCCAACACACAGTCAGCAGCAATCCCTTAGCTGTGGTTCCCTTCATCTCTAGATCCCCGTTCGGATCTCTACTCTTTTCTGAGAGTCTACCAATTATTGCCTTCTGCAATAATATCCTTGAGATAGAATCTTCACGCTAGATGCTTATAGTCTAACTATTACTGAATCTACAATAAAACTAATAATGTTTTAAAAGTAGTAATATATATTTTTATATGTGTTTTTAACTATGTTTTTATCTATCCCTTATTATAGTGAATCCTAGGGAAGTTTATAGGGGATTTGGCCATCTAACCCTCAGTTGACACCCCTTCGATGAAATGGCAGCCGTTGCCACTGAATCACCCTTCCTCGTCTTGGCAGCAATGGTCTTCCCCATCCTGTCTAGGATTCTGACGTTGGACATCCATAAGTTCTCTAACGGAAAGAGTTGGAAACATGTCCCTAATATTTTCCTCTCAATCCAAGCGAATCAACCATAATTGGCTAGTGACCTGCTTAGGTAATGGGACTTTTTACCCATTATGGCAGGTCACTTCACCAACTGATTGATTTGCTAGTTGCAGGTGGCATCACTCGCCTCACAACTCATTAAACAATTTTAATCAGTTGGTGATGAAAACCAACCAATCCAAATCTGTACACCTGATAGTTAATCACTATCAGATGCCCCTATTTCGTCAGCCGCTCCACCCAATGAGATATTAGGTACTCATCAAGTCAATCCCCAATGTATATGACCAGACAAATATCCTAAAATCCCCCAAACGTAGTTCCTCCAAAACTTGGGTCAACCAAATTCCAATTCACTTTGCCTTAGGTAATTTTTTTCCTAGCAATACCAGGTAATCTAGCAGGCTGGGAATATGGGCAAAAATCCCAACAATGACTATTATTTTTAAGTGACATGACAGCTCAAGGTCTAGTAGGGTGTACCGCCTATAGAGATTGTGAGGTTTTCAGTGTCACAATGAAGGAACCAGATTGGTAGACAGTTACCCATCTGTTTCTTCCATTTGTGTTGTAGTGGTCCAAATAGCCAGACTTGGAAGTGGTCATCCAAATGGCTGTGGAACCTGATGATAGCTTGGTTGAAGTTGTGGAAGATCCCGTTGAAATCATCAAGGGTAATTGTGTGAATGTACCATATTGCAATACTCACAATTAAAGCCCTTAGCGTCTGGGGGATAGGTGAGATCATGTTGAGTGCCAGGATATCTCGGGATAGTCGGAATTCAGCTGTTGGTGGTTGCTGAAATAAGCACATCACATTGGCCCAGATATGCTTGGACGGCGGGCACTCTTTTAGCCGGTGGGCTAACATGTTGGGTCTGCCGCAGATGGCGCATTATTGGAACATTGAGAAGGTACAGTTAGCTGACCTAAATGTATGGCGCATGTAGCGCCACACTGTGGAGCTCACTTGTGGGAATATGAGGGGACAAGTGATGAGGTCCCACACCTTCCTTTTGGTGCGCAAGTCATATGGGACGTCTTGGTAATCTAGATAGTCAATCTGGGATAAAGGAAAGGATGGTAGTGGGGCAGGTGCGTTGGTCACAGTTTGTCCTCTGTGGAGTCACATATAACCTATTTGAGGGTTAGTATCTTCTGTTTGCTGTGCATAGGAGAAACTCCAATCCCCTTTTCTTAGGGGTGTAAAGGACGCGTTTGAAGTAGCGGTTGGTGTTGTGCAGACCTGTGGCTGTTGGATGTGTTGTTAGGTACTTCATCAGTGTTGCAGGGTTGGAGAGGCACCTCAGATATAGTGCCCTTGTGAAGTTAGTTTAAGCTGTTTTAGCCCAGTGGGGAGATGGTGGGTTGGGTGACGTTGTGAGAGCTATCCATGAGCCAAGGAAATGAATTGCTCATTCCGTGAAATTGAGCAGCCCCATCAGCCTTCCTTCCATGGGCCGTACATAATCTCCAGTCTAACTGGTGCGCGGTATCCAGACCACAGCCAGTTCTGCAGGAGCTTGTAGACTGCGTTGGTAAAGTTGGCGGAGAAGGGAACTGCGTGAGAAGCAAACCATAACTTTGACAAGATCAAAGAGTTGGCTAATACAACCTTTCTGGATTAACTAGCTTTACTCCTCCACATACTTGTCATTCTTTTTGTGATGTCCAATATTTTAGCTTCAATGGTGTCAAGTGCATATCCACCAGCATCGAGCCATATTCCCAGATGACGGACTAGTTGGTGGTGGGGTGGGGTGTGAAGGATAAACACAGTGGTTTTATTGGCTTAGATCTTTGTCTTGTGGTAGAATGTGCGGTTGGTTGGTTTGGTCAGTAATGGGATGGTGAGGTTCAATTTAACTGAATTTGCCCATTACAATTACCTCTGTTTTCTGTTTGTTCAGCATGGCATTACTAACTGACTCATACTGGTGAATAATGCGCTCAATCGCCCTGGAATCCCTATTGCCTGAGGCTCCAACAATGCAGTCGTCAGAAAAGGCGAGCATTTTGGTTGGTAGTTGTCCCTCCAACCTGATTCCAGTGAGCTTTGAGTTTGCAATGCGGAGGAGAGGGTCAAGGGTAAAATTGTATAGTAGGGGGCTAAGCGGGTCACTTTTTTTAAGGCCCCTTTGGGGGGTGATGGTATCAGTTAGGAAGCCTGAGCCTCTGATTGCAAACCTGGCTGAGCGCGTTAGGAGGAGCTTTCAGTTATAAAACGGGGTGGTAGGTTGAAAGCCTTTAGACACTGTTCTAGGTAACCCCAGTGCACTCGGTCATATGCTTTCTTTAGGTCCAGGAAAGCAAGGGCGCCTGTGGGGTTGGCCTGGCAGATGTTGGCAATTGTGTGGATGTTATCCCAAATTTAGCGATTTGGGATGAAGCCAAACTGATGGGGGAGAGGGCTGTCTGAGCAATGCAACCCAGACGCTTAGCTAAGATTTTAGTTAGTATTTTGGTGTTGGTATTGGTGAGAGCGATTGGACGCCAGTTGTTTAAACTCCTGGTCTCCTTTTTTGAAGAGTGTGACCACATATGCATCTTGGCCGCCAGGTAGAAGGGTTGTGTCCTCCAGGCACTTGTTCATAGTTGCCAGTAGTATTGGTGCGATATAATCAAAATATTTTTTGAAAAATTCATATGGTAGGCCATCAGGCCTAGGGCACTTGTTGCGCGGAGTTGATCTTATTACCTCCCATAGTTCATCTTTAGTGATGGGTGCGACAAGGCCTGGTTGATCAGCTATATTGTCAATATTAGCAGATGATAAAAATTTTCCAAATTCTCTAGGTGATGCGAAATCCGCCGTGTACAGGTCAGTGTAAAATTGGTGTAATTCGGCTGATATTTTAGATGGTGTGGACGCCAGTGTGTCATCTGCTCGGCGGACTTGTGTGCAAGTCGCCAAAGTTGATTTTGGTTTTAAATGGTGGAAGATTTGGGCCGTGTGAGTTTCACCAGATAGGATGTATTTTGATTTGTAGCATACTTTGGTGTAGTGCTGGTGCTTTATAAAGAGGGAGTTTACCTGTGTAGATGGCTGGAACCACAGGCGGCCCCATTGGGGGCTGTATCCCTCGCGAGGTGTGTTGTTTTCTAAGTGCTGGAGCTGTCTGATAGCCTTATTGATTGTTGCGGACATCGCGACCAGCTTTCTGGAGTTCAGGTGGCAGGCTTTCTTGGTTGCTTAAGCCTTGAATATTACCCACTCAGTGATAGGGTTCTCTGTAGGTGAGCGTTTTTTTGTCTGTGTTGTTATCACCTTCTCAATCCAAAGTCCAAGCTCCAGAAGATGGATGGTGCTCGGGTGAACTTTGTGCCAGGTTGGTAGCTTTTAGTATTTTGCCACGGATTATAACGTTATTGAGACCATCTGGTGGTTGGAGAAAGGGATAATTGTTGTTTTAGAGTCTGATACCCGGTGACAGAAGTCTATAGGGGCGAGCATCAGGTCAATCCAGGTCATTGAGACCAGCTGGTTATTGTTGTGGTGGGGCCTCATCATGTTGGCCAGGGTGGGGGCTTGTTTGAGAATGGTGTCACACAGGCCCAGCGTTTCCTTTAGTATGCATAGTTCCATGTGGCTGCGGGGTATAGCCTTTGATTTAGGCCAGCGGTCAGTTATGGCGTTAAGACAGCAATTGAAATCTCCCACGAAAAACGTTGCCTCAGGGAAAGGGATTAAGAGGATATCAGAGAAAAAATTTTGGCGGTTGTTTGGATCATTTGGGGCATACACACATGCCACGGCGAAGGTTTCTCTGTTCCACTCAAGTACCACTAGAAGCAGCCATCCCTCCAGGTGGGAGGATGTGCTTCGGATATTTACTGGAGGATTACGGTTAGTTTGAATTACCACCCCACAGTGGTACGTCCAAAAGGATTTAGCCAGAAGTAACATGGTCGACCATGACTCCTCCCCCCCGGTGGACAGTGGGGTTCTTGGATGGTCAAGGTGTCCATGGGGATATCGCGCAGGAAAGCCATTTTTCCTGAGATGAGGGGGCCTTGCCCTGCAATGTTGAGCGTCCCTATGATGATTGTGGTAATCTGCACATCAGGAACGTTGGTGCTACCCACTGAGTTCACCCAGACCTTATCATGGGTCATACTATGAGTTTGGGGCTGATCAGCCAGATTGGTTCCAGCATGTTGTAAGCAGTTGTAGTATTGGTTTTGTTTGGTTTCTTTGGGCTCAGATTACTCCGTGGAGTTTGGCTCTGGCGTGGGTTGTATTGTGCCCATCAGCGTAAAATTTTTCGCTGCTTACCTGTGGGCTAAATGTGCAGAAACTAGGTGTCAGGGTAATTGGGTTTTTTGCAGGAGCGTTGTCACATTGTAATTGGCTGGGATGATCTTCCATATCATACTCTTGAACCACATTGTCGCTGATCACATGTAATTGTCTAGGAGGATCCACAGTGGTGCATGGTGGTTCTGCTTCAGTCATGTTGGAGGCGTTTGATTGGTTTTGTTTAAAAGATTCATCACTTTGATTTTGTTGAGTTTTATGTGAGGGATCTGATTGGTTATTTCGCTGCACTGCTATGGCATCCAACTGAATCTGGTCTAAGGAAATTGTAGTGTGAGCTTGGGTCTTGGCGGAACTCATGGCTTGCTTGTGGGCAGCCTGTGCGTGACGACAATCATTGCACAAAATGGGTTTGACTAAAGTGGTTTTGGCTCTTTCACCCAATGGAAGACGTAAGTGGCGTCCTTCATTTTGCCAAAGTTGGGCTCATTTTGTCCATATTGTCCTCACAAAATTCCGGTGCTTCAATCCCACACTTGATGGAGCACGCGTGGTCTTTGTGGCCTAGAGCTGAGCAAAAGTTGCAGACAGGCAAGGTGTGTTCCAGTGTGATGCAGAAGGGGCGAGATATGCTGCCATCAGGGAGGTTGATGGCCACTGTGCGTGGAATGAGGGTGATATCCTCTACCACATCCTGGTTGGGTTCAACAATGGCTATTGCCTTCCCTGTACACAGGTGAGGCAGGAGAGGGAATTTTTTGAATTAAAATTGTTTGATTTCGCCATAACATTTGAGGCCCACATGGATCTCATCCTCTTTGTATTTTATGGTGCATGGTGCTCGGGAGTCAGTCAAATATGATGAATAGGTCATTTGCCTCATTCCATCATGTGTGCACCGTGTGGATACTGCGATCTTTGTTGTTAATTTTAACAGAAAATTTGGTTTTCACTGCATCCGCCACTTCCTCCGCGGTCATGAACCTGACGTCCACCCATCCTCTATATAAATTTTCAAAATTTACCAAAATGATGTTTGTGAAAGTCATAGATAAGGCCTCCCCCACTTTGTCCCATGACTTGAGGAAGTATTGCCAACCATAATTCTAAGGCCGTGCTCAAGGGAGGACAAGGGTTGGGAGTGTTTGATCTTTGTGAAAGCGCCCAGTTTTGCAGAAATTCAAAACTCCGGGTGTGGCGCTATGCTCACCCTTTTTTGGGAGAGGTTGTCCCAATGTACTTCCAAGGCGTTTTTCCCCGATGGGTTGGGTGGGCTTAGGGCCTTTTGCACTGGCCACTTTCGCCCATCTGGTGTTGGTGCAGACAAATATTCTCATTTTCCTGGTTGATTGTCAAATATAGATAATTTAAGTATAATTGTGTTACTAATAGTGATAGTAACAGGAAAGAAAAGCTCCCCTGCAGCAATCATAGTTTTGTATCTTTAATAAAATGTTAGGATTTGGCGTCAAACTGATCTGCCAACTACTCCGGTTTTTCTTTTGTTGTTTGTGATGCCCTATGTTATCAGGATTGAATTCATCTGCATGTTATTTTTCATTGATATATAAAACAAGGCTAATTTCAGGGCTGAAATCCTCGCTTACCTGTGTCATCATTTCTGGCTTTCACATTTCTCTAAATCTAAGATTGAATTAGTGAGTATGTGGCGTCAAAACTCTTACCTTGAGGGAACCTCATATCAGGCAATATTTTGGAATCAATTTTTATTTTCTGATCCTAAGGCAAGGTGGCGGTCGAGAACTGGGACGTTTTCAACCATTACAAACCTAAGGCCTTGCCATCCTGGGCTAGAAAACTGAGGTTCTAAAAACAATTTACTTGTGGACATCCTGGAAATTTAGAAAACCACTTTCCACACGTTGCCAAGGACATATGGGCAACCATGCTCCTCCCCACCCTTTCTTTTTTGGTTATCACACTGTGGGGTGCTTATACAAGTGATCTATAGTTTTGAATTTTTATCTGAACATTCATATATCGAGGTTTATGTTCTGGTCATATCCTTTTTATGGGACGATGAAATTCATGTAATAGCTAATATTTGCTCCCTGACCTGTGAACAGGCTCACCAGGAATTTCTCTCAGCTGTGGCTTCTATTCACCCCAATTTATTTGTGTTTGGCTACCTGAACTGTTGGGCTAGCTCATCCACTGAATGCGGGCTTTCCGCGCCAGCCCTACCACAGGGGCACGTTAACTATACATTATGAAAGCCTTCTTAAGCCTTTTTATACCCTCCCCAAGAACACGCCATTACTACCCAACATGTCATGCCCCAAGTGCACAACAGGCAACTGATGTCTATGTTCTTCCTAGACTTCATTCTTGTCCCACTTATTTTTTGCCCATATCTTGCATTTCACTATGACAAAAATTGTTTTTCAGACCACACGATTGTCTTGGTGTCATTTAGTCTGTTGAGATTGGCACCACAGGCGCTTAAGTGGAGTAAAATTCGCCCCTCCAACCTCACTCCACCCGCATTTTTAAGTTGTATGGACACTGCACTTTGAAACAGGAGTACGAGACTCCTTTCTGTGCTGATCCCCTGTCAACCTGGTCAAACTTCAAAGTAGCCACAATCTCCCAAGCGTGCCACATCTCATTGCAGCACTTTTGGCTGCCTCATCACTCATTAAACGCGCTCTGGAAGAGGTGGACCACCTGAAGAATAATGTCCTCAGGGCAAGGTACAGCCCTGCTTGAGGTCATAAATAGGCTGAAGTATCTGCCCATCTTAACGCGCTGACCAGACAAAACAAACATCGCATTTGTGTTCTGTATAAGTTAAAGAATATCACCATGGGCGAAAGGTGCTCCGCCCACATTTTCTGCCAATTTTTTGCCCCGCACCAAAACTTGACCTGCACACAGGTGAAGCGTCTGGACAATTCCATTGTGGAAACGCCGGCCAAAGTGTCCACTGAAGTTTAAGACTATTATTCCAAGTTGTACAGGGCTGATCCAGTCAATCCTACCAGATCAATGATTTTCTATCTGGTGCAAACATCTGCACCATTTTCTTATATTTGGAGCTCATAAATTTAATAACCCGCAATGAAATCTGGTACACCATTTGTTGTGCACTGCACAGGAAGAGCCCAGGTCCAGATGGATTTCCCTATAAGTTCTACAGAAGAATATTTTAAAATATTTACCCCCATATGCTAGCCACGATAAGAATGTCTCTTGGAGACATGCCTCCTTCCTGTGGGCCAAGAGGCCTATATGGTAACGTTGTTTAAGAAGAAGGATAAGCTAGACTTGGAAAACTGGAGCCCTATTTCCCTCACTAACATCGATCTTAAGTTATTAACTAAAATATTGGCCAACCACATGAGGGAAGTTGCCTCTGAGTTAATCTCCCCTGAGCAATTTGTCTTTATCCCCAAGAGGTCAATCTGGTACAATATTCACACTGTGACCAATGTCTGCCAATCTCCAGCTACTGGGGCGCTTGTGTTCTTAGACCAACAAAGAGCTTATTATATGGTCAACTGGGATTATCTCATAGTCTGTCTTCACTAATTCCTCCTCCCCCTGGTTCATAAAATGTGTGATGTTGTTCACGGAATCTGCCACTAAAGCTGTTTGTGGCCCTGGTTATTAACTGATGTGGTTCATCCATAAAGGGGTCTCCGCCAAGGGGATCCTTTAATTCCACTCTTATACATCTTCGGCCTTGACCCACTTTTACGCAGTGTGAATGCATGCCTTGCCGGTATTCAGCGCAAGGCCAAGCACCTGTTAGGATGCTGGCATTCGCTGATGATTATGTGGTTAGGGCGTCTGACAAACTTGATTCACGCGTGCTGGAGGCAATTTATATAGGTTTACTCCAGTGTCAGTAACGACGCCTTAACGCCTCCAAAACTGAAATCATTCTCCTTGGTAAATACTGTTACCGCTGGTCTCCAGTGTCCCTCAATTAGAGTGATCCAGCTGCTCAGTCTCTTCTCAGCTTGCCCAGGCAGTCACCCCTGATTCACCCCTCTCACGCTCCCTTTTGTGCCTAGACCCACTGCTGGTCCAGTGCGCCACCTTGGAGTGTGGCTAGGGGCGGGTGGTTATGCCACTTCTTTAATGGTGCACCACATACTAGACAACGTTACAAAGTACATTGCATCCCTACAGGCTCACCAGACCAGCCTGACAGGCAGGGTAATGCTTACCAACGCTATGCTCCGATCAAAAGTTTATTTTTCCGCCCATGCCATCACATTTTCCCCCTCTTTCTTTGCTTCTCTTTATTTCCTGCTACAAGGGTGGCTTTGTCTTGGTCACCCTCCCCTGTGCGACCGGAAGTTCTTTTTGGACCACTCCAAGGTGGTGGTATGGGCCTGCTCAACTACATGTATCATGCCTCCAGGATCCTTGGCACACGGATTGCTTCAGTGACAAACCCCACACTCCCATCCCAGCACTTGTTGTGAGAGGCATACTCCAACTTTGACCACGCCCTTGGTCTCTGCAACCCCACCCATCCTAACTCTCTTCTTACCTATATGGCCTCTCACCCTTCTGCCACAGGCCCGCATGGGACCCCTGCCCACTTTAAACAAATCCTCCTTACCACGTGGAGCACAATATGGAGTATCAGCGTCAGTGGCCCTACTTCTCAGAGGGGTCATGTAACAGTTAGAAAAATAACAGTTCCAGCTGCCATATAATAAATGATCCTTTGGTGCACCAACAAGCACCAAAGCAGCCTAACTTTGAGTAAGGAGAGGTTTGGGTCACCAACAGTGCCAAACATTCCTACTACTAGTTGATTATGCAAAGTCCAAATGGTAGTTGGTCTGACCCAACCACGCAAAAGCTCCTCTAACCAGATACCTGATAAAGATCAACAGGTAAGCGAGTTATGCTAACTCCAAAACAACCTTTATTTTTATTATGGAGATAAAAAGGGCCACCGAACTGAGCTCATCTGGGGAGCAACCAACAATGCTCCCCAGGAGGGAAATCTTGGGGTAGAATTCCAAAGTGCCCTTCAGAATTGGTAGGCACGCCTTATAAAGGCTGCCCTTCAGGGGCCTCACCCAAATTTTAGATTAGGCTTGTATGAGCCTAATCCACAATTTGGGTGAGACACAACCCAGCGCCCAAAACTTATTGAACCAAAAGACTTTTTAAAAGATTTGATTCAGATTTGGAAAATCCAAATTTGAGTCAAAATGCAACCATCAAGACAAACTCAATTGTTACATTGCCCCCTGCTAGAGAAGGGCCCCACCCCAAAGAGGGGCCCCACAGTGGAAAGCTACCACGATGAGGGCTTCCTGGGGAAAGTTACCTCGAGCCCCAGAAAATTAGTCTGGAGAAATTCTGGGCCCCTTGAGGGGAAAAGACAAATGGCGAGGGGAATTAGTACTGGGCTGCAGGAATTAGCCCACCCAGCATGAGGATGCACGCTCAACACATGGCTGTGTTGCGCCCCTTCCCAGGCTCCTGTTGGCGATGGTCTTCCCATCCCAACCAGGAAGGAACTTTCTCCAACAAAAACGTGAGAGGGGCGTGCAGTTCAGCTTGGCTGGATGGCCATCCCCTTTCTGAGCGGACCAACCGTTGGTGAGGGAGCCCTGCTGGGACAGGTCCCTTAGTGGCAACTAAATCCCTGGTGAGCGGGAGTCCCCACCGGGATTTTCAGCCAATGGTCACTTCAGGTCTAGGGTTGGCCATCAGTCACTGGCTCCCACTGGTGCTGGTTCATTAACAACTGGGACCAAGTGACCACAGAGGTCAGCTGAACTGGGGATCAGAGGCGTGCAGCACACATTCAACTTCAGAATTATGTAACAGTTAAAAAAAATCCCAGTTTCAGCTGCCATATAATAAACGATTCTTTGGTGCACTGACAAGCACCAATGCATCCTAACTTTGAGTAAGGAGAGGTTTGGGGCACCAACAGCGCCAAACATTACTACTAGTTTGTTATGAAAAGTCCAAATGGTGGTTGGTTTAACCCAACCACTCGAAAGCTCCTCAAAGATGGATACCCTAAAAAGACCAACAGGTAAGCGAGGTATGCTAACCCCAAAACAACCTTTGTTTTTAATCTGGAGATAAAAAGGGCCCGCCAAACAGAGCTCGTCTGGGTAGCAACCAACAATGCTCCCAGGAGGGAAATCTAGGGGTAGAATTTTGAATTGACCTTTAAAATTGGCGGGCGCTCCTTATAAAGGCTGCCCTTTGGGGGCCTCAAGCAAATCATTTATTAGGCGTATACAAGCCTAATCTACAATTTGGGTGAGGCACAACCCAGTGTCAAAACCGGCCTAACCAAAAGCACTTTTTAAAAGATTTGATTCAGATTTGGAAAAATCCAAATTTGAGTCAAAATGCAACATTTGAGACAAACTCAATTGTTACAGGTTACCCTTCTCCCATATCAAACAGGAAGTTCATGGGTAAGTCGTTCTGAAAAATTTGCTATCCAGTAGTCCCTCTAACTTTGCCCAAGCAACTATCTTCACATGTTGGACATCCCATACTTTTTGGAAACTTAGAAGGACACCTTGAGGTACACCAACCACCCTTTTTTACAGCTAAATGTTTGTTCCCATGTGTGGTGCTGCTTGAAGTGGGTATATCGCACAGCGGAGCGATCCAACGCTTCTCATTCTACATGTGTTGTGTGTGGACAACATGGGACTTTGGTCCACTGCTTGAGGATTTCCTGAGATCTTAAGTGATATGGCAGGAGTTTCTGCGTCTCTTTTGCCAGGAGCATATACAGGCTTTCAGCCTGTCTAAGAACCTCTTTGCCTTTTCCTTGACTTCCCTCATCCACCCTTCACTCTGCGCCTTAGTTGTGGTGATTTCTATGTGGACAATACACATGGTTGGTTCTTGACGCTATTTTGGGCTCTACTCCCATCCTCTTGGAAGCTGTGGATCGCTTCCATTCGCACCTTGTATACCACTTCCAAGCCTGGTTGTTTGTCCATTTTCCTTCCCGTTATCGCCAGCTGGTTTCATCCTAAATCTCTGTATGGTTCCTCACCTTAAACCCTTTCCTTCACAAGTGCTCAGTAGTAGCTCAAGCCTCTCTCATGGTCCTCTTCTTCCTTCCTTTAGCGTTCCAGCTGGCAACAAGAGGTAGCTTTGGCTCCTCTGGGGGTGCCTCTCGTGTATCTTGGTGTTTGATTGTTGTTATTTTTGGAAGTGACCATACTATGGTTGCCCTCCCAAAATTAAAAATTAAAATTTACATACCATATCAAAATTATTTAGTTAAGATTATAAGAATAACAACTTAGTTATCTAAGTTTATAGTTTATATTCAATCATAAACAGCTTTTTAAACTTATGTTAATATAGATAAATTTACCAAGGTCCCTAAAACTAGAAATCTGTAATCTTAAATTAGATTATATGGAAAATTTGAACCACAGAACGTCTTTGCACTTTGATAAAAGGAGACAGTTTTAGAATTCAAAGTATGATTATCAGGAGGTTTGCATGTTAATTTTTGAGTTTTCCAGGAAACAATTGAAAAGTTCCTTAAAGGAATGAGGTATGTTGGGATTCTCTCTTTATTGGGGAAGCCCTGACTAGGGGTCATGACCTGCCTATGGGTAAATGCCGGATTGGTCTCTCCATTAACTGGGTTAAACCTGAGCTGAAGTATCAGGGATTGGCCCCAATAATATTAATATTAATTCTATAATATTAAATTTGACACCGGTGACTAATGCTGAGGATGTCAATCTAACAATCAGGTCACAGGGAATTACTGTCTGATGCAGAACGCCAAAGAATTACCCTTTTGGGCACACCAGTGAATTATGCTGAGGATGCTCCCATTCCCCTTGTAATACTTAGTTATTTATATTTACTTGTTCTTGGCAATTAATACTGAGACTCTACCATCCCAGATCCACCCGTTCTTAATCCATTGAGGTTCTATAAATACCTCAAGGATCATTTCAATATAGAGCCGTTTCTTGCCAATCTCCTTTCTGATTTTAGCTTTACTAGGGGCCTTAATGTCCTATTAACTCTCTGGGGGCTTTGGGACCCTGATTAATAGGGGCTGGGTTGGAGTTGCTCCCCCAAAGTCCCAACAGTGGTTCTCACTACAGGGGCCCCTGATTTCGAAACAAGAGCTAAAATTATAAGGAGAAGGGAAAGTCCCTGGCCTCTGACCCAAGAGGGCAAGACAGGATGAGGAGGAATAATGCCCCCCCAAATCTAGCCTTGGCGACTAAGCCAGGCTACCAGGGTTTGATCCCCAATGCTGGCCTCAGCACCAATGCCAGGTGCAATCCCAATGCTGGGACCTCCTCCTGATGCCAGCCCTAGCACCAATTCTGGGTGTCAATCCTGATGCCGGGACCTCCTCCTGATTCCATCCTCAGCACTGATGCCAAGTGTCAATCATGATGCTGGTCCCAGCGCCGATGCTGGCTCTTACACTGATGCCAGGCTCAGTCCCTGATGACGCTCACTAGATCCTGTTGTTATGTCTGCGCCAGCAACCTTGGCCCATTCTACCCTGCCACCTGGATCTGGTGCCACAACCTTGGCTCTGACCCCTAGTAGAGGCTTGGAGGGGGCTCTGTCAGGATTCTTCCTTTATTGGGAAAGCCCCTGACTAGGGGTTGCAACCCACCTACAGGCGGATTCCAGATTGGGCTCCCCATCAACTTGGGGTAAACCCAATCCAAAATATTGGGGATTGTCCTTGATAATATTAATAATAATTCAATAATAGTAAATTTGACACTGATGACTAATGCAGAGGATATTGATTAAATATGCAGGTTGTAGGGAATTACTGTCCAACGCAGAACCCCAATCAGTTAAACTTTTTGGGTGCACCAGCGAATTATGCTGAGGATGCTCCCATTCCCCTTGTAATATTTAGTAATTTATATTTACTCATTCTTGCAATTAATACTGAGACTCTACCATCCCAGATCCACCCGTTCTTAATCCATTGAGGTTCTATAAATACCTCAAGGATCATTCTAATATAGGACTGTTTCTTGCCAATCTCCTTTCCCATTTTAGCTTTACTTAGGGCCTCAATGACCTATTAACTCTCGGGGATTCAGGGCCCTGATTAATAGGGGCTGGGTTAGAGTTGCTCCCCCAAAGTCCCAACAAAGTACTTTAAACCTTAATAAACACAAGTAATAAAGGAAGAGGAAGCCTAAGATGAGCAAAAGTTCCGGTTAAGCAAATCAATAGAAAAGGGATGTTAGGACTCAATGAATTTTGCCAAGATGTCCAGCTCAATATACAAGAATTTACGATGATTTTCAAATCGAATTCTGAAAATAAAAATGATTTATAAAGAATTCTTTAATATAGCAAACTTCATATATAGTCTATATTATGTTGAGTAAAAATCACTTGAAGAGAAAAAAGATTAGGAGATCATCAGTGCTATAGACTTGCTACTTTTGACTTTTAGATCAGCAATGTCAATTGTGACCAAACTTTGAAAAATGAAAAGACTTTAATGAATTGTCCCAACAGCCTTAATTAAACAATATATGTAATCTATCTAGTATATAGGTCAATTTTCTCATCTTCCTTTACCGTGTTTCAGTTACACATTCTACTGCATGTGCCGCTACCATCCACCTCTTATCTACTTTGTTGAAATGACCCTTCAAAAAATTGAGAGGGGCGTTTTGGTTTCAATTACCATTCTTTGTTTACCATTTTTGGTGAACTATCCTATACAAGGTGGAAAATTCGTGACAAAGTATGCTAAGAGGTGATTTGTACTAAGCTAATGGTATAACTTGGAAGAGATCTGAAAGAGAGAACCAGTGTTTAGGGCCACAGTTATAAAGCAATATTTGCTTTCTAAGACAGTTACTTTTCTGCTTTTTATGTTGGGAAAAAAGAAAGAGGAATCTTAAAGTATATAAGCTCCTGCATGATACAGATATAATGGCAGACTGATTTTTGAGGTATGCAGCTGCCAATGAGTAAAATTAATGGATCCCTGAGTATAAAGCTTATTAAATTTGAGTTGTCTTTTTTCAAGTATTAAGTAACTGAAATTGCAGAATAATTTTTCTAGATTTTTACAAGCACCAATCACAAGTGAGAAAAATTATTATATATAATAAAGTGTCAATGCAAAGATATAGGATAGCCCTTAGTTTTATTCGCTTATAAAGATTATTTGGATATCTATAGTGGAAAAGTAAAGCTAAGTTAAATAAAGAAGGACTTAGATGTCTACTATTAACCTGATTTTTTAATCATAGTAGATAAATTAAGTACATAGTAACCCTACCAAGGAGTCAAAGAGGTAGTATAATTGTTTCTAAATGATATTGTTTATATGATATAATAATCAGATAATATATAAATCATAAGCATTTACATCCAAATTTACCACCTTGTTGTTACCAACTTAGTATGAAGATTTAATCTTATAAGGAAAATTTAAGAAGGGCTGCTATGTCTGGGTCTGAGTTCATGAGCTTCAGATACTATGTAGGGCATACTAAGCTATAATTTTGTTGTCAGCCCTATAAAAATGGTTAAATTTAACTTGAATAGAGTTATTAATATTTTCTACCCTGGTTAAGGCTTCTGCATAATTGACAAGATTTTTCATCTAAAGGTATTTTTAGAATTCAGAGAAAACTTCAATGATGTGGAGAGTAGCCTTAGCCTTTAAGTTAAACAGTGAAATAATGGCCACATCTTTAATGATATAATTTGAGAAAAATTATTAATCTTAAACTGTAATTCTTAAAAGAATTTTGAATTTGGTAAGAGGAGCGATGCCCTTGCACATTGGGGCAATGATGTTATGGAGGGCATAGCATATGGGAGTATTAGTATGAGAATTTAAGCTTCAGCAGTGAAAATATAAAGGGTTTAATCTAATATTTTCTTTTCTGTGGTAATGTTTAATGTGGAGCAGTGTTAAAATTGTCCACAGAGAGTTTTGGTCCAATAAATTTAAGGTCTATGGAACAAGAACTCTCATTTTCAACAATTCTTAATAAAGCTGACCAAGGATTAAATTAGTAAATTTTGCTAAGTACATTTAGTTATTGGGTGGTTTGACCAAGTTATTTGGGTCTATTAATTTTCTCTAATTTCTTAATGTCTAATTTATAAGCTTCAGACGAATTCCCAGTGACAATTTGCTCTTAAGACTTATTATATAAATTTACTTTAGTTGATAGTGTGATCCTAGATGGAAGATAAAATTGTACCTTACCAAAATTAAATTTTTGGTCAAGTGGGGAGGTTGATGGGGTGCTTATAAGTTTTTCAGTGATTAACAATAGTTGAGTTTTCTTAAAATAAATAAGTTGTGAAAAATTAAATATTAAGTACAGCTGATTTTTGGTAGAGTATCAGGATAAGTAGTTTAGAATGGAGGCCATAGAACCTCAAGTAGGGTTATCAAGGCTAGAGTTTAAGCAGCATATACTTTTTATAAAAGCTTGAGGCTAGTGTTGGTCTTTGTCCAAAATATGGGTGGAGACTTGATATGGGGTTTCCTACTTTAAATTAGTATTTACACAAGATCTAGCATTTATTTTTATTTATTTGAGGATGGCCGACCAGGGGACAGACACATCCAATATGTAGGGAAGAGGAAAAGGGAAAACAGAAGAAGGAAGAGAGCGCAAAACAATGGAACTCAAAAGATACGACTTGGCACACTTGGGTGTGGCTAGGAGCCACGGGTGATGGATGACTAGACCTTAGGTGGCATGGCAGCTCAGAGGCTAGTAGGGTGTACCACCTATGGAGACTGTGAGGTTTTCAATGTCATAACGAAGGAACCAGATTGGAATCCAGTTGCCCATCCATTTCTTCCATTTGTGTTGAAGTGATCCAAACAGCCAGGCTTGGAAGTGGTCAGCCAAATGGCTGTGGAACCTGACGATGGCTTGGTTAAAATTGTGGAGGATCCCGTTGAAAGCGTTGAGGGTAATTGTGTGAATGGACCATTTTGCAATACTCATAATTAAAGCCCTTAGCGTCTGAGTGTAGAAGAGGCCATGTTGAGTGCCAGGATATTGCGGGATAGTCGTAATTCAGCTGTTGGTGATTGTTGAAACAAGTGCATCACGTTTGCCCAGATATGCACAGATGGCGGGCACTCTTCCAGGTGGTGTGCTAGTGTGTTGGGTCCGCTGCAGATGGCGCATGTCTTGAACATTGAGAAGGTGCAGTCAGCTGTTCTAAATGTATGGCGCATGTAGCGCCACACTTTGGAGCACACTTGTGGGGATAAGAGGGGGCAGGTGACGAGTTCCCACACCTGCTTTTGGGTGAGCAAGTCATATGGGACGTCTGGTAGTCTAGGTAGTC